>WEKX01005654.1:12215-78726 GCA_013390025.1 Pitta sordida | reverse complement strand
GGCCCCCTCCGGCTCAGAGTGGCCTGCTAGACTGTGAGGCATCTAGGTTGTTATTATACTCTGGGATGTGCTCTTGGTCGCTGTACGGGTATTAGATGGTGAGTTGGACTAGATGATCCTTGTGGGTCCCTTCCAACTCATAATTTTCTGTGATTCTGTGATTCTGTGATCTACAGCAGGCACCTACACATTCACTGTTGTGTTGTGAGCTACTGCCAGCTCTCTGCAACTAACTTCTGAGCTGACTACCAGCCTTGTAGCCGTAGGGAGGGTAATGCCCTAGATAATTAAACTCTTCTGAGAGACAGGTATATTACCACTAAGCTGGGACTACCCAGCTTTGAGCTATTTTGTGGTGTAGGCTTACATATGTTAGGATTACACAACTAAGGATATTCTGCAGACAGATTTATGGACCCACCTTGAGGAAAATGGCTGACTGGCTGACTTCTGATTCTCTTCTCTAAACTGGCAATCTCACAGCTAAAAGATGATCCCTTAGACAAGTGTCCATCTATTTCATGTGCTAGCTTCTCCTTCTCTGGTATATTCTATGTGTTTGCAGTATGTCAGCCCTCATTGTAACTTCACATTCTATCATTGAAACAAGACACACAGGTGAATAAAAACATTAAATGATGGTGATGCATTTGTGTTATGTTTTGCTGTTTTTCTGTCATGCCATTTCACATACAGCAAGTGAGTAAGGAGAAATTAAGTTTGCTTCAATGAACTTAATTTGATAAAAATAAATGTGGTGGGCAAGGTAAAATTTTGATGAGCTGTTTTTTTCCATTCCTAACTACATACCTCAGCTCTGTAAATACTAAATAAACTCAATGACAAACTCTCATTCTGTGATTTTTACCTTCCTTGTACTATGATTAATTGTCAGAAAAATAAGAGAAAAGAAGTGAAGACAGAAAGAGAGAAACCAACCCAAGGGGCTTATTTTTTTGGGGAAAAAAAATTCTAATTTGCAATTTCTGCACATGCACTACATTTTATCTGAAAACTCATGGCTTAGCATTGAATGCAGCAGCATCAAGGACCTGATTTACCCTGCACATCAAATACAGCACATAACTCTCCCATGTAAAGAAAAGACAGCTTTTCTATAATTGAGCTATCCACAAGATGAAAGTGGGAGAAGACAGAGGAAGACACAACTCCTGACATTATTCACTTGCTACGTATATGCAAATTTAAAAGATTATCCAGACAACTAAAGAACCATGGGTTGTTTTTTTTTTCTTTTTGTGGAGAAATTAGCCTTTCCTCTGGTGGGAAAGATTCATGTATAAAGAGGTAGAGCTCTGAAGAAACTTATCACACTTTCAGTAATGGTATTTCTGACAATTTGTTGAAGACAGAAAGATTTTTAAGGAAACACAGAATGTGGAAGCAATGCAAACACTACAAAGAAGAATAATGCTTGTATTGGGAAGAAAGAGAAGTGTCTAAAGAACCTCTCTTGTATTTGAATAGCAATTTTAAAAAAGCTGTAATACCTAACAGACTTTTCCTGTATTTTTTTGAAATCCAATCCAGCAACATGTCTCTGTTGTCCTTACTCACCCACTGCTTTGTCACCTGAAGAGAAAGAATAATTTAGGTTATGTTTCTAACATGAATGCAGCTGCAAGGGATGTATACCATATTCAAAATGCAAAACCATCTCACTCTGCTCTCCCTGACTAGGGAGGACTCTACAGAGGAGTGCTAATATTTACATAGAATTGAAAAGCCAAGAGCAGTGCCAGGCACCCTGACCCTCCACCATGCCGTGTGTCTTGAATATGCTTAGAAAATGTTGGTGCATGGAGGAGTTTCATCTCCTTGCCACACTTCCTCATGAGTAAAGGCTTCCATCTGCTCTCAAGCCACTGCTAATGCACACATTAAGCAGGTCTTTTTGCTGACAGCAGACCTTTTTTCTCTGAGTATTCCAGGAATTATCAAGTTTAATTGAACTGTCCCTATGAGCAAAGAGTCTCTCTGTGGCAATCATAAGGTATGTGGTGGAAATTTGTAACAAAAGTATTTTTGTAATCCATTCATGCTCAGAATAATCCTTCCAAATGGTACTAGTGGGAGAAGATCTGATACTATATTGTTTTGTAGACCAACTTGGCTCTCTGACTGAACCCAAGACCAGCAGAAAAATAAAATGCAGTGAGACAGCATTGACTTAATCAGTTTTTGAGCCTTAAATTAGGTGAACTCAGCTAGGATCCAGTCCTGGGAATCAGTGCAAAACCATAGCATCCTTGAGGCTACTAAATGTCCCAAATTAAAAATACCTTATAAGTTCTTTGAGAACTTTTAATTTTCCAGGTGAATTCAGTGCTCTGTCTCCAAATAGGTGGGTGTTATAATACCTAATGTTTAGGCACAAAACTCTAGTGCCTGAGCAAATCTTTTGCAGCTGGCAAAGGTGGCCAATTTCATGCTGTGCAGTTTTGCTTGGGAATCCAGGAATTAGGGCTTTCCTCCGAGATATGAAAGACCTGAGACCAACAGTTTAGAAAACTTGGAAGTAAAGAAGTAATTAATGATTTTTTTATTTTAGAAATATAATTAATGAATTTTTATTTTAGAAAAAGACATTAAAATACCTAACGCCATTAGGATAACAAAACTTCATTCAATGAAACTACAGTAATCCCTCAAACATTGCAGGGAGTTGGTTCCAGAAGGATGCTGTGATAAGCAAAACCCGCAAAGTAGCGGTAAATATGGTAAATACGGTAAAGATGAGGGAAAAAAACCCGCGATGTACATGGTGAACCATGAAGCAGCGAGGCATTACTGTACATGGTTTCTAGTGAAGAAAGGTTTTGCCTTAAGTGATTTTAAAGTCCCTGAAATGAATACACTATATAGTATATCCTAATTCCATGGGCTGTGGCAGGTCCATCTACAATAACTATTGCACACAATGCATGTTTAGAATTTTATATAGCAATCTTGCATCAAGGGAAGTGCTCACTTTGACGTCAGTGGGAATTGGAGAGGCCCTTAAGGAGTAGAAGAGTATATAAAAACAAGAAAGAAAGCTTAGTTTAGATGTGAATCACAATGCTGCCATTTAGTTTATGCTCAGTTTAACCTATTAAACAATGTGAGATGAGCAAAAATTACTCATTTCCATATTGCTGATTTTGCATACTTCAGAAATCCTGAGTATGAAATAAATAACTCGCTCTTAATAACTTTCAGTGTGGATAATGTATTTAAATGTAGGAAGATTTAAATGTAGGAAGATGTAAATGATGTACTTTTATTGCATTGCTCGTTACCTCTCTGTATCAATCTAGCTAAATGCAGAAATTTAAAATTACAAGGAACTGCCTAAAAAAATTTTCTATTCTCTACAAATAAAACAGTGGTTGACCACGCTGTTATAGAAGGTTCTGAATATTAAGTCTACTATATGAATATAATAAGTACTGTATTTCCTAAATGACTGACTTGATTGTATAGCTATATCTGTATTATAAAAAAATGCAGTGATAAAATTGCATAGAAGAAAAGACTGGATGTCACTGTATACAAATCTAAGTAATATTTCTCTGTGTTATTCTTCATTAGATGGATTTTCACTGTCAATATACTGTGGTCATTTCTAAAGACAGCACTCTGAAGGGCTCTTAGCGCCTGAAAAGAGTGTAGATGCTAGGAGTTTTGTTATGGTGGTGGTGTTGGCTTTTTTCAAAATAAATAAAATGAACATTTCTTAGAACTAATGCTTTGTGAGTTTAGAAGAGAAATTATACATATTGCAAGACACATTAGGGAATGGCAGGCAAATTGGTGATTAAGAAATGTATTTGTTTTTCTGATGGCTAATTTGCTGATAAGATTAATTTTTATTAAATGGTCCCCATGCTTTATAGGTAAAATTACAGTCATTTAACACATAGCTGCTTCCCTTTGTGAAGTCTTTTGATCTGTTTTTTTTGTACTGGACCCAGTCTATGAACCTTTTAAATTTGAAATCTTAATTCCACATAAAAAACTGAAATAATAATAAAATACATAAAACCCTCTAACATCTACTAATTGCTAGCATGAGCCTTAGTTTTTCCATTTTCTCCCTTTTACTGCTTTTTCCTTCTAGCTTTCTTTTCCTGTATCTCTTTTTTGAGCCATGACCATGAAGAAATGAAAAACATAGCTGTGCTCACCACCTGCAGACATACAGTATCTACAAAGATCCGGATCCCCCGTTCCCATAACCATCTTGCTCCAGACTCTTTCCTTTGCAACATTCCTCGCCTGGGCAAGATTGAGTAATCAGATTCTAAGGAAGCACAAACCATCCAGGGTATCAGGTGACTATGAGTATTACTGGGAAGCATTAAAATGAGATTATAGTTCAATGCTCTTCTAAAGATCTCTCATGTTAAGAAATGAAGCTGCGGCTTTTCCACAGGTTTTGATGTAACTCATTTTGAACTTTCGCTTTCCATTGGTCATGTATTTCTTCCTCCTGAGCTTCTGCTTCAGTTATCTGGATGATTTGGGTAAGGACTGAATTACCTGGGAAACAGATATCGATTTCATTTTAGATACAGTTTTTTGATTATTGTCTCCTGGCTTTTAAAAATATTAAAATATTAAATTAGATTTTAAGATATAGCATGCTTCATTCTGATTTTCAATGTAAATCCTGTAAATTCTGCCTTCTTCCTGAGAGAGAAAGAAAAAAAATTCTCAATATAGAATATATTGAGAATTTTTTTTCTGTGTATAATTTTAAAGCAGTGTGTATGAATGAAACTCAGAACTATCTTTCAAAATAAGCACACAAAATTATAATTACAGGTGGTAAGAAATTTACAGGAGTCCCTCTGGATACATGTTTGGTAAGACTGCAAACTATGTATGAGGTTTTTTAGCAGTGACCTTTTTTTTAATGGGTAAAGGCCAGATTTGCAGCAATTGAACTTTTACCAGGTATACCTCCTTAAGCAAGTTTGTGTACAAAGAACACTGTGCTTTAACTTTCGCTTTCTTTAAGTCAATTTTGTTTTCCATTTGCTTCTTAACTGATCAGCAAGCATAGAATGAGATTGGCTATATCAAAGCTTTCTGAAGGGAGGTTGCCAAGAGGAGGGAGCCAGGCTCTTCTCAGTGATGCTGAGCAATAAAATGAGAGGCAACAGCTAGAAACTGGGACACAAGAGGGTTCCACCTAAACATGTGGAAAAACTTCTTTATCCAGTTACAGCACACTGGAACAGGTTGCCCAGAGATTGTGGATTCTCTCTTATTGGACATATTCAAAAGCTGTTTGAACACAATCCTGAGTAGCATGCCCTATGGGCCCCTGCTTGAGCAGGAAGGTTTGACCAGATGATCCACGGAAGTTCCTTCCAACCTTACACATTCTGTAATTCTGTAGCAAACATTTCTCCACCCCAATGAAAAGACATAGTAAATGAGGCCAAGTGTTAAGGGCTCACTTTAACCATTTTTATCATTCTACATTATTTTCAATATCATAAATTCCAAATTCTACTTTCTCTTAACCATCCTTTACTAAATCAGTTTTCTGAACTCTGAGGTTTTACAGCCTGATCACACTATCAAATCAATTTTGGCTGTAAGTTATTTCAATCTCCAGTGTATCCACCAAATAATTTTGATTCTTCATTCCTAAAAAAAATCCAACAAATATTTTCACAGATTTCTGTACGCTCATTTTAAACAGAGGTGATTCTGTTTAGCAAGACCAAATGAAGTTTTGTTCACAACACGTGTCAAGAAATATTCCACCTTAATGGCCATGTGTATACTAATGCTCCTCTGGCCAGGATTAACAAGCCTTTCCTTCTACATGCCATTTGAAGTATGTTCCTGCCATTACCTGTTTGCTACTGGGATGGGAGGGCTAGTTGCAACTGAAGCACAAAACCATTCACCGCAGCCACTGTTGTTGAGGATTGAGCCTGTGGTCTGTTTGTCAACCCGTTTCAGTCCTTGCTGACATCAAAAAGAGGACTCCTGTGGTTCACGGGCTCCAGAGACTGACTGGAGAAAAAGTCTCACCTTGTCAAGTCTGTCAGACAAAGAAGCACTTTTTCTGTTTTCTTTCAGGCTAAGCCCCGGTGCTACATATTGATCTTATTCTCAAACGTAAAAGCTTGAATACTTTCACTAAGCCATAACGGGAGGTCTGTGGTTAAAAGCATGGAGTTGGCTCCCATCCTGACACTAGCACAGGTGCTGCTAACCTCATGTGAGGCTCTCAACAGCTCACTGATGCTGACTTTAGCCATCAGTAAAACAATTGTCATAAACCACCTGAAGAACGAAATAAAAAGGGTGAAAATATCTACCAGAGCAAAGACACTCCTTAAGACAAAATCCAGCATGTTCTGTAGTCTGAAATAACGGTACTTTCAACTTGGTGTTGATCTCTCATGCAGAAAAGTTAAAGCTGAGATGGGAGAGATGAAACATCAGAGGGCTACCAGGTATAATAATTCTTTACACAATTTTAATGTAATCCAATATGAACATTTACACATTATATTCACATTTGCTTTATTTACTAGATATTTGAAAATCTCTCCATGCTACCAGTCATTATTTTTTTCTCTCTGTGAAGCAGATGAGATTTTAAAGAGGAAAGTTGCATCCAGTGGCACAAGACAGAGTTTTCCAAAGTAACACTAACACTCCCTGCTGCTGCAATTGCCATAGAAACAGAAGTGACACTTATACTGCTTTCCTTTCTCTCTAATGAAATATTGCCACTTTAGGGGATTTATAGGGTTGCATATAAAGACCTTGATCCTGCAAGGTGTTGAACATCCCTGGTGAGGTTCTGGCACCCTGGTTCCCAAGGTATTTGCATATACTATCACATCTATTGATTTTGAAAACCAAAGGAAGCTTGAGGTAAAAAGACTTCTGAGGATGTGTGCCTTCTAATGTTTGCTGAAAATTTAGGGTTTAGGTCTGAGAGTTTAGGACTTCATTCATTTCCCATTGTGGCTATCTGGGACTTCTGCTGTTTAAGTCTGCGGATGGGTCACAGGAGACAGCCACTGATGTGGCACAGGCACTATTGGCTGAAGCACAATATGCTCCTTAACCACTGCTGAATATACCAGAAACTATCCAGAGCAAGGGGCCAGATAACTGTCTACAACCTAAATAAAATCTGGTGATTTTTAGATCTACAAAGGGATCTCATGTATCACAGAGAAAAGAAACTAGGGCAATAATAATTAAAGTAATATTTACCCCTTAATAACTGCCTATTTTTATACTGGCGCTAGAGGTTAATATCAGTTATTTACTCCGCTGCCAAAAAGTACTGAAGGATATGAAATATAGCAGCCAATAAAGATGAGCCATCAGATAAATAACATTCATATTACTCTCTGACAAATTCTTTTACTACATGGGGATATAAATAAAACTAAGAAAGCAGTTCCTACATTACAAGTTTACTGATGTGTAAAATGCAATTTTAAAAAGAGCCCAAACCACCAGGAGCATGACTCACTGTAACATGATCTATAGGAAGAGAGATGTGGCATATCTAACACCTGTAAGGAGACAAAACCGGGAGAGTGAGACATCTTTGTGGAGGTGGGATGCAGTCCTAACATGGAAAAAATGGAAAGAGCCACTCTCATTCAGAGAGGTGATGATAGCTTTATGGACTGAACAAAGCATCAAAGTAATAATGATAATGTTTTTGCTTCTGTGTCCACAGTCTTTGGAGGGATGGATTGACCACAAACTGGCTGGCTTTCATAGAAAAATTGCATTATCTTTATGTTCAGAAGACAGAGGGAGTGACGAGCAACGTAGGAGATTTACCTCTAAGGGTTTTCTTTTCCTTAAGCACTCAAGATGGACCAGGGTGCATCTCTTCAGCAGTAAACAGCCACAAAGAGGGACACAATAGCGTCAAATTACCTGATCTTAGAGAAGTACTTCATTGGTTCAACTTCTTGAAAGATACAGAGCACTATATTGTACATTGGATTTTGGAGTGACTCAGTAAGAAGAGGGATATAGGCAGGTAGGTAGGTAGATAAATGGATGGATGGATGGATGGATGGATGGATGGATGGATGGATGGATGGATGGATGGATGGATGGATGGAGAGATACATAGATAGACAGATAGATAGATAGATAGATAGATAGATAGATAGATAGATAGATAGATAGATAGATAGATAGATAGACAGACAGACAAACAGAGGATTGTGTTCATTAAACTAAACAGGACTGGAATTAGAAAAATGTATGTGGAAAATAGCAGTTTGCATGAAATGAACATTGGGAACAAGAAAGAAATAGGGAAATGTTCTTCAATGTTATCAGTGCTTCATGCAGACCTGTGTTCCTTTGTACCATGTGTGATGGAGAAAGAAAGATTTGCTTAATCGAGAAGAATCCTGCAATTTCTTTTAATTGGTCTATGTCTACTTTCTCTACTGCTCTCTTTTAGAAGGTTTTCTTTGTGATATTTGAATATGAAACTCTGTTGTCTGAGCTACTTCCATGGAGAAATTTGAGAATCAGTGAAATCTTCAGCTTCATCTAATGTAGATAATTAAAATGAAATGAATGTCATTACTATGGAGAGCCCTGCAGCCTGTCCTGCATGCTCCTTTGCCTTCAGTCCCTGTCTGCAGGCAAACAGAACTGGAAAAGAGGCAGGAGTGCCCCTCACACCCACCTCTTCCTTGCTGGGGAGAGATGAACTCTTTGACTGTCCCATAGCTCCAGAAGGGCTCTGGGGGCTGGCTGTGCACCCTACTTGATGGGCCATATAAGATGGTCCAGATGACTGTTTCCATCAGGCTTTATTTTGGAGCTTATTGAATAATACACAGTTTGGGGTAGGTATTTACAGGAGCTGTCATCCTGCAATTTGCTGTGTGCTGTGTTTCCTGCTCTTTTGTGTCATTAAAGAGAATTTTTGCATTGTGTTACCTATCAATAAGTACAAAATACGTATAAAAGTTGCCAGTTTCTGGGAAATGTCAGTATTGTCTAAAGTTTGCTGCAATAAACAGTCCTCTCTGTTATCACCCATCAAAGATCCCAGTGACATCTGCTCAGTGCCTGCCTTTCATAGGGAAGAGACAGAGGTGAAAGAACGACAGAGAGAAAAAAGAAGGGTGGACTGTCAGATCAGCTATTGACATTACAGCTGAGCTTTGCTATTGCTGAGGTGGATGACTCTTCTCAAATAGTCCTGGATTTTGCTTTTTTAAATGGGAGATAATAAAAAGATAATTTAAGATTATTGTTCATTATATTAATATTTTGAAATTTCTTGGAAATATTATGTTAGTATTTTAAGTTCTGTGTTTCTGGAAAATCTGTATCTCCCCTTGGTGAATTCCAAATGAACATCCTCAGAGCATTAACAAGCACACAAAGGAATGAAAATAGGAAAGCTGTTTCTAAACTGCCAGAAATGTCTTTGTCCGGCTAAGAAGGATTGTAGCACAAGCCAGAGGAGGCAGAATGTTCAATCTGTACCAGCTTAATGACAGGAATAATCAAGTGCACTGATGGTCTGGACTAAATATATAAGTTATACATTTCAGTCAGATCTTGACACTGTGGGATTATTTAGATGTAAGTGCCCTTTCAGACTTTCCCCTACTAATTGCAAAAACATTTTTGTAATTCAAACAAATTTATACTCTGTTTTCTTCCAATAAAATGTGGAAATTACTCAAATCAGTATTAATTAAAGATTTACGGGAAAGTACTTCTGCAGCAGAGGATTGAGACCTCTCTAATTTCTTTTAAAATGTGTTTCAGGCTTGGTATCTGCCATAATCAGAAGGATAAATTTTGCCAACATTAGGAACATACCCATTTGGGAAGTCAAAACAAATATGATGTAGACCTGGCTTTTGTCATAGATAAATAGTTCTTTTTGTAGCGAGCCCAGGAGTACTTAAAGCAACCCAGTAAAGTCCAATGAAGTGTCAACTCAAGCCAGGAACATTATTATTTATTGTCATTTAGGACCTTCATCACTTACAGACATCACTGGAAATATTACTGGTGATTGATACTGATGGCAGTGATGATTACTCTTGCAATAAGCTTAATTAAAATAATGAAGTACTGTTGCACAGAACTTGGTTGTTGCTCAGGCAGGATAATATATAAGCAGCACAAGGAAGTCATCAGCTCAGAGTGCTTCATATTTCAAGTCTGACATTGCTAGGGAAGCAAAAAGGTATTGTGTGCTATTTCTCCACTATTTCTGCTCCACGTCCTATGTGTATGCATATACAAATAATTGCTTGAGTAGACACCATAGAGATTGTCTTTTAGATATTAATCCTGACTCTCTTCCATAATGAAGTGCATATTGGTCATAATGGTGGCATTGCTGTTTTTGTAAGATGCTGCAAGTCCCTGAGAAATTTTTTCCCCATTATTCATCAGGGAGCTCATTTCTGACCATTTGATTGTGGCAGTTTAATTGATCTTTACCTGCCACAGTGAGTAACTCATGCAATCAAAGATTACATGGGACGTGGGGGTAGAGAGCGATTTCTGGCCTCTCTTGTTCTATGCAGCAAATGCCAGAAAAAACACACAAGTACTAATGTGTAACATCCTCTTATTATTCTATTCTATTAGCTATGTATTTAAAAGAACACAAATGTAAACTCTGTACCATCTAGACTAGCTGAGCTGGTCTCAGACCCATCTCCCACAGCATGGGAAACAGCTATGAACGTCATGGGCATCTCCAGTTCCAGAGCAGGAATATCTGCATTGATAAAGTATCTGTATTAGATGTCCTTATATTCTAGGCTTTTTGAATAGGGTTAATTAAGCCAGTGTACCGTATAAACATTTAAGGTCAAGTTGCTTGTAAGAACTTTCATAACAACATTTGTATTTCTCATTGGTATGGCCTTATAATTTAAGGTTAAGCAGGGATCATTTAAAGAATAGCACATCTGTGATATTAGGTAAGACATTCATTTAGGAGGCAAATTCATAAGAGGAGAAAGCCTCTTCTTCTGGCAGGTAAAATGCAACTGTGTAATCAAATCAGGAGGTAAATCTAGAGTTGCCACTACATTGTGCCATGGAGATGGTCTAATTTTGGATATTCTTGTCCTTCCCTACTTCTAGATAAAAGATTGATGATGTGTAATGCTATTTTATCTGGAAGCTTCTGCCTTGTCTCTTTGCCTGACCATAGCTTATAAAAAATGCCAAGTGTTTGGGTTTTTTCCTGGCTACTTTCTACTTACTTTAGTTCCCTTTGCACTCACATCAACATTTTGAATATAACCTTCTTCTTGAATGAGAATGAGAAAATACTGTAAAGCTAAGCAAAGCAGAATCTTGTATAAATTACACACTCTGTAAGTGAAAAGGAAGAGACAAGTGATGTACAGATGAAACAGAAAGGCATGACTTAGGCACTTGTGTTACTCTGTACAGACTTGCAGACTCTACCAGCACAGCTGAGGATGCACCCTCACCATTCCAGTTGCTCCAGTCACTGCTGTTCCAGTACCACCACCTTTCTCTTGATTTATACCAATGAATTATTTTGCCTGAATAAATTTCCTTTTCTCATTAATTGAGCCTGTATCCTGTCCCTGTTAAAGGGAAGAGAACTACAAAGGAGATATGCAATCAGTTCAATAGTGGTAGTTGTAAAACTGGTTTCATATAAGATGATATCAGGCTTCAATTTTTCTTGTGCATACCAAGAAGGTATATTTGCCTTTGCAATGAGATGTTTTGCCTATTAAACATCCCATAAAATATCAATTGCAGGCTGGGAAACCACCTGAATCTTCTCTTACAGTTCTTACAGGCAATCACATAGACTGAGGTCTAATATTTCTTAAAGAAGGTAGACATGGCTTGACTAATACAAACATGTTTGGCTAAGCATCCTACTCTCGATAGAGGCTGATATTTTCAGAAGGTACATTTGACCCAATTTTGTAGCACAATAAAATCTTTATGGCTTTATGTCCTGATACACCTCCAAGAAACTGAGAAAAAGGTTGCCCCATTTAGACCGTTTGACAATTGTAGAGGGAAATGCACTAAGCAGTAGTTTGTAAAGAATTATGTCATGCGCAGAGCAGCAGAGACAGATCAGAAGAGAAAGAGGAGGAGTGTGTGGATGTGCCCTGAGAGAAGATAATTATTCAGCAGACAGAGGAAGTTTGAGATAAGCAAGAATACAAAGTTTATTTGGTGGAAGTAAAGAAAATCCACTGAGTTAACTAAAACTTCAGGGTTTGTACTGATATAGAGAATCAGTGGGGGAAAAATCCAAATTAATACAAAGCGACTCTGTGTTAAAGACTAGAAACTTGAGGGTCACACAAAGCAAGATAGTGTTAGGTATTTCATTTTAAGTAACTGTACAAAGTGCTTTATTGACAAAGAAGAAAATAGGCAACACTTAATTGTATTTCTACATAGGACAGTGGTGCATGTTATGAAAGCTAAGGCTTCAAAGAGTTTCCACTGAGAATGTAGTCTTTCCTTCAAAAAATTAAAACACAGAAAAGCTGCACATTTTCCTTTCAGACTCCAAATACATCTATGCAGACATGCTATTTATAACAAGAATTCCTTCTTTTTGATGTTGATTCACCAGTTTTGCCTGTAATACAATAAAGCAATAAAGAGGAGTCTCAAAAAGAACCATCATACCTCAGAAAGAAATCCTGTTGTAAGGTCAAATATGTGGACCAGTTAGGGAGTTAAGAAGAAAAATTAAGGCATTTCAATTGTGACACCCAGAAGGCACTTTGGCAATGTTCCTCTTTAATTCTTTTTTTGAACTGCAAGTATTCGGTTCTGCTGAACTGCTTTTTCAGTGTGAAAATGAAGACCCTTCAATAGCAAACTTTGATGATAATCACTTTTTCTTAGGCTTGCCAAACTTTTTAAAGGATGGATTAATACAAACACTTTTCTGTCCTAATACATTTTCTTACATTCAGATGCAGAACACTGACATTTCATGTACACACATCATTAAGATCATTAAGAACAGTATCTTACTGTTAAAAATTACCTACCTGCTTTGTCTCAAGACACAATTATAAATAAAAAGTCATGAATGTGTAAGAACTATCTAATCATATCTGATTCTGAGCTCACTGTAGCTATTCACCCGTCAGCATCATCTGAAATACCAAAAAAAAAAAAAAAAAAAAAAAAAGAATGGAGTCTAAACCAGGGCATGGTTATATGCACATATACTATTATAATGACACAGTATAAATCTTGCCAGGATTCCTTTTTTTCCTATCTCAAAGATAACATAACAGATCTTGGAGTTTGGAAAAATTAAGGATGATAAGGAGCATGTAAATACTTCTTATTTTGAGAGGATTTGCATTAAGGAGAAGATGAATTTAACAACTCATTATAAGATACTACATTATGTCTAGTATAAAGGTGGCATACACACTTTGGGTTACCCTGTATCTTAACTGAAAAATGAAAGGTAGTCAAAGGCAGTCAATATAATTAAAGGGCAACTTTTTTTCAGTAGTGTTTTTAACAGTGACACAGACCCTCATATTAGTCAAGTACCTACTTAGAGGGACTGGAAAAGGAAAAACCGTTTCCTAAAAGAATGGCTAGCATCATTGTAAACTGAATTTTACAAAGGTTTTTTTTTCCTTAGCATAAAAATAAACCCTCATGCCTCAGGACAAAAGCTAGCCACTAGACGACAGAGGGCTAACGAGCAGCTTCCCTAACAGAGCAGTTATTTCAGAAGGCCCCAGCTCAGCAATTCTTCACTGGCTAGGAAAGCATGTTGAGTGGAAATGTTCAAAGGAGTAGAAAACAATTAGGTGTGTAACTCCCATTCAAAGGAGTGGGGAGGTGGGGAAAGGTGACTGCCAGACTTCCACCATGCTGTTGAAAAATCTTCCCATGCCTGAAGTTAAGCATGTGCTTAAATGAACTGAACTTTCATGGCAGAGACAGGACCTTGGATTAGAGGACTCATGGAGTGGATCAAGCACGGGGAGCCCTATGCTGGACAATAAAGTTGAAGTCTCTTTTCCTGTTGTTAATCTCCTTCCTGTCTGTTAGCCTCAAGGCACAGTGAAGAGTTAATTGATTTTCATCCAGGAAAAGAGGACTTCACTGCAAAGTGCAGTCATGGAATTTTTTATTTTATTTTAAGCACCAGGCACACCTGCCAGGCCGCCAATTATTCCTCAGGAGGAGAAAGTCTACTGTTTTTCCTGTGAGGAAACCCTCTGATCCAAATACTTGTCAGAGGTTTGTAACTCATCTATGCACTGTGTTAAATCTGTCTTCCCTTTTAAAACCTGACTGCTCACAGAGGTTTTAGGAGTGCCTGTCTTTGTATAGGTGTTTAGTGGATAAGGTATTTAACCAGGGAAAGAGAAGGCCAGAGGTAGTTTCGTCCTCAGCTGGGAGTGTTGAAAGCCTGGGGACCAGGCTGGTGCCAAGCAGTGAGAGAGATGGGGATTTTGTGCCCCTTGGGCTGGGCTAGGCTGGGCATCCTTCCTGGGAACTAGCCCAGAAAAGGGGAGATTTGTCTGTGTTGGTCACTTTTAAAAAAGCTTTTTGTGGGAGACCTGACCCTGCTGCTGACTGCTGGGGACCTGGAATTGCTCAGATGGCTTATGGAGTGGAGTTGGTGCAAACATCACATTAGGCCTGAGCTAACCTCAAAGATGCACTGCATTTCTGAGGAGATTTGTAATTTGATGATTAGGAAGTACCATGAGGAACCAGGAACTGAAGGGGGATATTTTACACCATTTTGTGCAGCAGCATTAAATGTAAGGTTGAGTTCCTACACAGGCTGTTGGAGCTGCATTGGAGTGCAGCCTCATAGCAAAATCTGAACTGTTTTGGATTAGGCCAAACTGCAAGTTCTCTTTTGGGAGAGCACAGAGTGCTCTGGACACTCACAGAAATCTACCTATGCTGGTCTGAAAGCTCTTGAATTTGCACCAGTGCTGACATAGACAATGTGGACACTGGGTCTTCGGTACCGAAAATTTCCCTCTACAGATCCACTTCTGTTCACCTCTTTACATGTAGTTGCAGTCTTAAATGTTCAAAACCAGTTTATTTCTTATTAAGGTTGCTCAGTCCTTATGTTTTTCTTCAGTTGAGGCACTATTGCAGTATTCTGTTCGAATAGTTTTTATAATATTACATGGGAATATGACACTTGCATTGCTGAGGTTTGAAATTAAAAAAAAACCCAAAAAGCAAAAAACCAAAATGTAAAAATTATTGTAAGTTCTAAAGTGCACAGGAGGATATAATGGATTTATATTTTTTTAAACACCAGAATGAGGTCTGTTGTGTGTCTTGTACCCACTAATGGATTTTAACTTTATTACTATCCAGTTTTATTAGAACTAATCAGGAGACTGTAGGAATGAAAGGACTCCCACATTACTGAAACAGTTAATTTTTTTAAAGCCAGGCTACTGAAGTGCAAGTTAAAAGAGAGGAGCAGATCAAATCCATGTGCAGGTCATTTAAGAGCTCACTCTCATTTTTGAAATATAGATTGTCCAGGATAACATGAATTCAGCATTTCTATGTAATGTTTCATTGATTGATCCCTTAGGCTAACAGTACGTCTGTAGAGACATACCTGAAAATGAGTTCTAAAACTTTACCATATTTTAATATTTTATAACCTGTAAAAAAACCCATCAGTTAGAGACTCTGCCTTTTCTCAGCTACTTATATCATGGCAGCAGATCTGCAGCAGAAATGTGTTTTTTCATACAATTAAATGGTAGTTGCCACAAAAGCATGTGGCGAGTCATGACTGAAGAAATTCCTGGGTGAACAGTAGCAAAGGTGAAACGAATGGCTAACACCTGCCAAAACCTGCATGGAGAGTGCTGATGTCATCAGCAGTGCCATCACTTCACAGCCTCCGCTCAGGTCTTGACAGGTAAGGGTAGGAGGCTATGACCTTCAAATAGTCTATTTTAAGATGCATTTTCTGTGTGGCCTTTTTAAATCTCACTGAAGCCTGGGCAGGACCCAACCTTTTACTCATCAGGTCCTTATTTATGATTATTTATAAGTTTTTCCATGGACACCATCCTGGTACTGTGTGAGTACATCATGTATATTAATGGCCTTGTCCTCAAGCTATGTTAGGAGTGATGAAAGCGCTATTGCTCTCTCTGCCCACGGGGAATAGGAATGCAAAGAGGGGTGAGGTGATGGTCCAAGGTCACACACAGTGCCTCCTGCACCCCAGCCTCAGCCTTAACTACTCTTCACAGGTTTAAGTCTAAATTATTTGTGTAACATCAGTAATGCAATAGACAGAGAGGCAGATATTCATATCCACACAGTTCACGACTGAACCTCATGAGGAATTTCACAGACATCCCTAGAGCACCATTGGTTTCTTTCTGTGAGCAATATGGAGGCAAGGTCATCCAATAGATACAAAGATGAAGGATGAATTTCTGGCTCCACCACAGGCTCTGCATGGAATTATTGGCAATGTAGATAGTTTTTTTGCAGGGTACTGTAAAACAGATATTCTGAAGCTAGAGACATCCTGACAAAGATTTTTTGAACAGAAGACTCAGGTCAAAAGGTGTTGTTGTTGTTCAGATTTTTATATCCTCCATGTAACAATTGACTTTTCAAACCTTGTTACCCTAATAATTCAATACCATGGCCTAAGAAACCATCCTTTGAAGCATTGGGAATACCCAGTCAGCATCACAAAGAGGCTTAATACACTTAAGTGTAATACTTGCCTGTTTGCCAAGGCCACTGTTCGTGACAAAACTGCACATGGAACTAGTTAACCCATGTGATAGTAAAACGCTAGCAATCTCTATTATATTGACATTTAATAGGCAGTCAATAAAGATGAGAAAACACAAGGGAAATCACAGGTATATTGAAAAGAAAAGCATATTGCTCTCTTCTCTTCAAAGACTACGATGCTGTAGCATTAGAACTGATAGTCCAGGCTAATTGACAACTGATTTAAAGTTTCAGGACATGCAGCAGCTGAATTGAAAGTAATGTGATGTGTTTAACTTCAGGAAGCATGGAATTAAACTGTCTGCTGGTAGGAGGTGAGAGAGGAAAAAACTGGAAATGGAGCAGTCCCTGATTTCATAACAGCAACCCACAGGAAGGTGGAAGGGGGAAAGAAAGAGGGGGATGAAACCACAGCAAGTTTTCCCTTCAGCGTGCCTAAAAAGAGACTAACAAAGAATATGCTTAATTATTCCTTCCTGCCCACCTGCCTCGTTCCTTCAAGAACCAAAGCTCACTCAAACAACACTCACTCCCTTGGCAAACGCACTCCTAATGCAATCAGTTACAAATTAACTAAGTCAGTTGCTTCTTTTACCTAGAAGGATTGCAATTAATTTCCTCTACCTTTTTTTCATACCTGTTGGTGAACTTTCAGTTTCCAAGGATCAAAATCTGGATGTCACGCTGGGATAAATCAGCATAACTTGTGTTCAAGGCAGTGATATTGTCTGCTTTTACACTAGTCAGTCATCCATCAGTTCTGGATGACCAAATTCACTGTCTTATTTACAGCCTTCAGTGATTCTGTGTTATCCTAGTCAGTGCTAGATATATTTTGTTAATAATTCATGGGATGCCTTCAACTTATGAATCTCTGTGCTACATAAATGATATGGAGTAATTAAACTACCTTTGAAGCACCTTGAGTGCTGTTGGCAGGAACAACAGCAAGTATTTAAAAGAATATTTCATACCGTGCCCTGCCGGCATGCATGCTGGGAAACAAGCTCACATCCCAGAGCCTACCCTGGGCCAATCACGAGAGAATAGCTTAATTGGTTAATCATATAAATTACAGTCACTTAATCATTTTAATCACCATCAGCCAATTAGCTCGGAGTTATGGGCTCTGAGGTAACAGTTATGCAAATGTTTGCTCCACTGCAAGCTATTAACAGCCATATTTTCCATATCAAGCTGACAGTGACTGATGTGAAAAGGGAAGTGAAGAAAGTGAACCTTTGTTTAGTGTAAACTTCTCTCCTTCTGATTAGAATGAAGCAAATTATGGGAATGGACTGAAAATAGAGCAGTTGTCTTTTTTCATCACAGAAAAAACCTTCCATTTGTTATGCTGTTGTGGGCATGCTGTGGTGCTCTCCAAACTGTGACTGCAGAACACTGCTAGCGCCCCAGCACCACTATTGTTTTTAAGGAACCACTTCAATAGCAGGATCAGAATAACCGAGCATTCAATTACTGGAAACCTGCAATGATAAGTGAAGGCTAGTTCATTATAATTTATCAACAGTGGATAATTTTCTGGAACAGAGGTGTGACACATTTACTGCATAACTTTGGGTCTCTCCTGTTCTGTCTCTGCCAAAATCACCCCATAGTCTCATCTGCATGACCACAGTGGCACCATGTTGGCTTAAGTGGAGATACTGGCTACTCACAGTGAGGATCAGAATTTATTCCTAGCTCTTTCTCAAAGGTGAAAAAGTAGGGATAAGATTTTTCAATACTGTATGGCTCATTTGCATTGTTTTGGTAAAATGGGGCAGACAGAACCCCAGAGACAGGAAATACAAAGCAGCAGAACTATCTCTGATACAGTGGGATTCATAGGGCATTGGAGATGGAACATACAAGACTTTCGTGTGATCAGGTATCCACTGGTATATGTTCTGTTCAGGAAAGATACTGATCTGACCCATCACCAACTCAGTCTCCCTTGACAGTCATGAAGATATTTCAGAGCTTCCTTCCTATAATAAAGCTGATATGGGGGAACTGATTTGGAGAGGAATGGGATATTCGTCAACTTTTTATACTTTTTATAGTTTATATTTATCAGCCAAAAGTACACTTAGATACCTGGCAGCTAAAGAGGGTGCATCGAGCATGATTCTATGCAGCATCAGGAAGTTTGTCATTAACAAATTAACACATACAATGAACGTGTACCTCAGAGAAACACTTAGGAATTGCAAAACCTCTACCACACATGAAAAATGAACTTGTTATATTTTGGTATGAGAAGCCACAAGTCATCCATTCTCAAAAATGTCTCACTACCATCAAGAATCTGACCTAAAAGATATTGGGGAATGTTTCCACAAAACTCTACAGTATTTTAATTTGATGGTTTTGTGTTTGATTTTTGTGTGTGTGTTGTTGTTTTAAGACATTTGGGATTGCAATGTCCCATATATTAGATGCTGAAAGAAGTTGCTACACATATACACACATCACTGTCACCAGAGTTATGTATTATGGTTTAAATTAAATCTGGCTTAAATTAAGGACATTAGCAGAAAGCATAACAACAGTTTTATACTATGATTATTTGAAACCAGTTAACCTGTTGTACTTCATAATATTCAATTAACAAAGTATTATAACATCTATTAGTGTTTGATTAGTTATCAGTTACTCATAAATACAAAGTGTGACCATTTTAGCTATTTAAATTAACAGTCAGTATGGGGAGATGGTGTATGAGTTAATAAGCACCTTATTTCAGGACAGAGGGGCTGATCTTGTCAGTTAGAACAGAAAAATCAAATTCTCCACTGTATATTAATCAATCAGAGAAACAACTAAAGGCTGAAAAGACTTTTATCAGTGTTTTCTCTGGTGGAGAGTAGGAGAAAATATGTTTCAGAGTTTCAGCTCAGTCTCAGTGATGCCATGAGTAAATGAGCTGTGTAGATATTCAAAGAACCTTAATGAATGAAGCACTACAAATAGGTTGCCACTTCTGTAATGCGAAAATACCTGGTGAAGCTGGGGAAAAAGTTGCTGCTACAGCTGCACTTGGGTCTGTACATGCAACAGACCTTTGATGCCAACCAGTAGCGTCTATAGTAAAAGCAGCCAAGCCGAACGGCAACCACCCAGAGGGCAACCCCCTTCCTAATCGGTCTATGAGCTAGGAAAATATTTGCATACAAATTTTATGGAGGAAATTGAGATTAAATTCTTGATCTTATGAAAAGACTAGACCAAACAGTGTTCTGCAGTGCCTACAGAGACAGGATCTGTCTGCAGCACCCCACATAAGCATAGTGCTGTGCCAGAAGGGACAACATGGCCCCAAATGGGTGGTCAGTGCCATGGCTGGAGGTAAACCCAGACCTGAGGTTCAACTCCCAACAAACAGACTAAGCCAGGAACGACATGTCCTCTCCCTGTGAAGGAATGCAATGTCTCATTTCACAGTTCCAATGTTCCAGTGCTGTTGCATCTTTCGGTTACTTAATTTGGGAGAAATATTTAAGTGATACTTTTAAATTTCAGTGTTTAAGCAATTCCTTACCTTTCCGTAGCACCAAAGAAGCTACTGTTGAGAAGCAGTATCTTTCAGCTGTGTTGACAGGATCCTCTGACCTTTGCCATGCCCTCAGCAGAGATACTTATGCCTGGTAAGCACTGCTTGCTCTGTCAAGGTCGTTTCACAGCTTCAGAGGCATGCTCTGACCGAAATAAATTAATAACAGAGCACACCTATCAATATTTATTACAATTACTCAGGCAGAATGTAAAATATAGACTTCATTCATCAGCAGCCTGCAGTCAGACCGTTGCTATGACCCCAGGACTAAGCCCCCCAAACCTTCACCTCCTTTAAATGGTGTCATGTCCTATCAGAAGCAAGGGTTGGAGCTGCTCTTCTGCTAGGGAGATGGAGTCAGGTAAAGAGTTCAAACACGAGGAGTTCTTCCTGCAGAGAAGAGAGAGAACTGCTAGGGCTCTAATTAGCATTCCACTAAAATTCCCAGTACCAAAGAGAAAGTGTGTTTGTCTAGGATATTAATTTACCCTGTTAGGCTGAATTCTTCTAAGATCTTTCTATGACCCCCATGCCAGAGGATATCTTTGTGATGGTGGTTGTACCAAACCATTCACTTCAGTAGCTAAGTGATCATACTACAGCCTGTTGCTATTCAGCTTTAAAAAATAAATACAGCTGCATTTTTGTATGTGTGTGTACACTCTTTAAAATACTTTAGGAGAAAAAAAATTATATTCTTGCTAGTTTACTGAGTTATTACCAATTGTCATATTTGGCATCTGCCACCGGAAAAAGAAGTTTTACATGATGTTTAAAAAAATACTTAATGACAGGTTCTCTTCATTGCTTTACTAGTGCTCTTGTTTTCCTTCTCTTACATTCACTTCAACCAAGAAGTGCATGAGGAATGCCAGACCAGGCTTCATGAAAATTAGCCTCAATTAAGCCAGGTGGCCTTTGATTGTTAACAATTGATTAGAAAGCAACAGAGAGATTTACAGCAAATTAGTCGATAACTGAGCTTTTTGTATTTTATTGGTAAAAGAGATCTTCTTTCTGTCTGTTGTTATTTTTGATATTCCATTAAGATGCCTGTATTTATGTCACCATGTCTCCGTAGAAGGTTTTTTATTCTATTGACAAATCTGTCATTTAAGAAAGAATATAATGCTGATGATGATTTTACCAGTTAATTATAGTTTGACTATATTAAATACAATAATGGTCTTAATGTATTGTCATTTAGGTACACGATGGTGCTTATTTTGTGCTTCCAGGGAGGTCATACTGTACCACACTATTTGTTTTCATTAGTGCGTTGAGGGTGAAGAGGTACATTGCTGCATAACCACTGAGCAGAAGCAATCTTCACTCAGGAGAAGTGCTGTGCAAATGTTTTTCTCTCTGATATTTCTAGCCTTAACAACAAGCACGATGCATCTTTGACCTGCCTTCAGCAGCAATGTGCCTAAGGAGTGGCATGCATCCCAAACTCAATCAATATTTGTTTCAGGCATTTAAGTCCAGATAGGCAAGTTACCTGGGGTGGTGAATACCAGCAAACATAGGTAGATGGCTAGAGTTAAATTCAAGGAAGGGCAGTGGCAGCGAAGTGCAGCCCAAAGTTTAGGCACCTCAGGGAACAGCATCTGAACAGGGGCTTTCTGAATCTTACTTTTGGCCTGAATTCTTGTTTGAATTGAAGTTTAGGTGTTGGTACATCCACTAGCTGTCCTACCA
Source organism: Pitta sordida (assembly GCA_013390025.1). Lineage (NCBI taxonomy): Eukaryota > Metazoa > Chordata > Aves > Passeriformes > Pittidae > Pitta > Pitta sordida. The sequence continues at coordinate 56,648 of WEKX01005654.1, read as the reverse complement.
ATTACAGTTTATCAGCAAGATAGCTCTGAGAAATATCTCAGCCACTCTGGGTTTAGAGGCCTTAACTATTTTTTTGAAATCTGACTCCAAAGACAACTGCATAAAGAAGCACCTGACAGTGCATCACCAGACAGTGGACATGAACAAGATTTTCTATTTTTTTCCTTCCCATCTCCTTGTCTGTAGTATCTTCATCAGGCTGCAGGAAGCATGAGAAGCAGCTAAATGGTACCCAAACCCAAGAGACGAGTGGATGAAAGAAGGGTAGACCTTGAATGGCCTGCAGTTTGAAAGCAGATACCAAAATCAGGAAGGAAAACAGTCAGACCCTGTTTTTTGGTGACAGTTAAGTACACAAAGCCATGACTCGCCTTCAAGCAGCAGTATAACTGGGTGGGCCTTGTCCTGAGCATGTCAAAGCATCAAGTGCAACCAACAGCTATGTATTGCCTTTTGGTACAGGGCACATTTTCCCAACTGAGAATACAAAGTCAATGTACAGCTGCAGATTTCTTCAAGACACATGGAATGGCAAACTCCCCCTTGACTTTCTTCCTTGGCAGTGATTGCACGTATGGATTCAAAAGATGTTTAAGGGCCACAGGGAAATTAAGACAAAGATCACAGCTGTACTACTTAAGAAATGTAGGAATAGAAGGACATGGTTAAATTAATAGGGGTGTTCTGTTGTTCAGATCTGGGAACATGGAATACAAGCCAGGTCTGGGTAGTGAATGTTAAAGCAGCAGTAAAATGGGCAACATTAAAAGTATAAAAGGACTATTATGAACTCCTGATTTAGCCTTCTTAATAAAAACTGAAAGCTGGCATTGCTTCCAGTAAGGGCTACTGAAAGTGTGACTTTGTTAGTACAGGTGGGGCCAGGGAGAGGGAAAGGAAGAGAAAATAAAGCATCAGGAGAAAGTGTGCTTTTATTTTCTGACTTTGGTTCCTATTAGTAAAGTATGTAATGCAGAAAGTCCTCCTAGTTGTCCTAGAGAAAGAAGAGACAAACTCATCTTTTTAACATGCTCCATTTTCCATCTTTGAATTCAGAGATTTCAGGCCCCAGACACCAACTAAGGCTTAAATGAAACTAAGGAGAAGACACTGGTTTGGACATTGTGAGGGTTGTTTTCGAAGAAAAATGGACGAGAGACCGTTAAGAGAAAACACCAACCTTAATGAGAGAAATATATATATAATTATACATATATATGTAATATATATATATTTATTGGAATGTATGAAAAAAGGTATGTGTATGAATCAAACTAACACTGGCAAAAAACAGGGAAATATCCCAACCACTCCCCAAAACCATCCACAAAACCAGGTTATCCCTCACCGAGACAAAAATACCCAAAAGGAAAGTCCCAACAACGGCAAAATATGGATGAAAATGGTAGTGATGTCCGACTATCGTCAGGGAAGGGCTTTAGTGAGGGGCAACGGATGATGCAGCTGGAGGAGGACGGTAGCAGGCGACTCCAGCAAGGGCGAGAGAGATCGGTCCCTTTCACGCTGTAGCTTTTAAAGGCTCTTTAGTTCCTCCCCGGTAGTGTCCCCCCTGCCCAATGGGATAAGGCTCCGAGTTGTCAATCCTGTCTGTCTCTCCAGAAGAGCCGGTGTTTTACGCCATCATCAGGGCGACCTCCAGGCCCCCACATGGCTGCCCCCCAGCCCCAGCAGGGAACTGGGTAGGCTGCTGGCACCGGTGCCACCTCTCCCACGCGCTCCAGCGTCGGTGAGAGGGGCTGGAGGGGAAAGCCGCGGGACCTCCCGCACGCCGCTTCTGCGCTGCCAGCACCACTCCAGCAGTGGCGAGAGGGGCTGGGGGGGGGAAAGCTGATGCGCAGGGGAAAGCCGGGCCACTGTGCCACCGCCCCACCCCCCCATCTCAGGAGAAAATGGAAAAAAACTCAAAAAGAAAACCAGGTATGTGTGTGTTAAATCCCCTTTCATGCCGGGGGGAGAGGAGGGGGAAAGAAAGAGGGAAAGAAAAAAAAAAAAACAGTTAAAACTTTTCCTGTGTAAACATGTAAAAACACCAAACACAGTGGTTTGGCCATAAGTGAGATGTCATTTGATGTCTCCTAAAGCTCTTTTATTGTGCATTGAGGTAAGCTAAATGACCTTGGATTGGTTATGGATTTCCTTTGGAAGGTTCCCCGTCTATGCCCCTGCTGACTCAACAGGGGCCCTCATCAGCTACTCTTCCTCACTGAAGTCCCTTAGCTACATGCTGAACTACAGTGCTGTGGAGCTGGGGATATTGTGTGACAAAATGTAAACTACAGGGGTGTGAGTGGCTCTTGTTAGTGCTACTTCCATCAGAGACAGCAAACAACCTGTTCTCCATATGGGCTAGATTTCTATCAACATGTCACAGTCAGAAATTCAAAGCACTGAAGGCCTGACCCAACCCTGGACAGTGGCTATAGACTTTATTATTAGCTTATGACTAAGAGAACTCTGTTCTGTTTAGTTTTTTCTCATCCACCGTATGTTGAATCAATTGATGAATTGTCCCCTGAAGAACTCTGCCTTCTTCCTATTGCTTGTTCTCCTCTCTTTAGGACAGCATCTAAAATAATCATGACCTAGAATTAAAATAGCTAAAAATGAAAACAGCTGTTGACCCTGATCTTTCAACTGTTCCTTTCAATTTTAGTTACTCTGTAAAGACTTTTAATGAGGGACACAAACTATTTTTATTATCTTAACTAATTCCAATTATTTTCTCAGCTGTGTCATGCAATTGCTACTATTAATTAAGTTAATGCAGCTTTTTTTATTCTTAGAAAAAAGTCGGATAAATCTATTTGTGACTGACCAAGGCATTTGGTTTATTCTGGTAATGACAGAAATCAGAATAAAACAGACAAATAATTGAAAGATCACTTCCCATCAGTTCTGAGTTGGTAATGTTTTTAAATTGACCCAAGTCTGCAATAACACAGATGTGAATGAGCATCATTAAGTATAATTAATTTTTGCTTCTCAGTGAACAGTAAAACATATTTGTCTGTAGGAATGTCCGTATTTACATGGTAGGGCTTAATGAATGATTTGACAGATCAAATTCAGAGAAATAGTGTGATTTGATGATTTGAAGAATAATCTAGGTGGTATACTGAGTACCTGTCCCCCCACACAGAGTGTTCAGCATCTTGCAGAATTAATTACTTACTAAGAGTTGTTACCATTCACATTTATAACAACCAGCTCACCCTAATAAGAAACCAGCTACATTTCAGACTTTGATCTTAACATAAATTGGCTGCTGGTCAATAGAACAGAAATCAGTTCATCACTTACTAAGCCAAAGACATCAACAATATGTTGATGTATTTCTCAACAGCAATTTCTCAAAATCATTCTGCAACTGTAATCAGGGAAGGCAAAAGAGGTTTGTTTCCCTCCTGCCTTGTAGCTCTGTCCCTTTTGAGTCCAAGAGGAGGCAGCTGTGGTCACACTTTGGTACATGGAAGCTCTGCATCTAATGAAAGGAGCTAGGTGACAATTTGCAAACTGTTGTTCCTGATGCTGCACTCCTGTCATGAGCAGGGTCACAGGCCTCCTGTGGTGACAATAAAAGTCTGTTTCAGAGAGCTAGACAAAAACCCATTATCAGCTGGAAGGTTGGGCATGGACAAGAGCAGGAATTTCTGTAGAGTTAGACCCTCAGAGATTATAAAAGTGTGGTAAGATGTGATAGGATGAAATACCCTGACCAGTCCTTGAATTTTGAGAGAATAAATCATGGGAAGAGGTGGGCAATTGACACCAAGTGAGATACTAGGGCAGTAAATACAGTCAATTGTATGTCAGGAATACTTTGTAAAAGGCTGGAAAATGAGCTATTTGATCCTGTGTTCATGAGTAATACATGTCTTATAGGTCCATGATTGTTTACTATGCATCATGGTATTTATTTCAATTACTGTTTCCATTTTATTCAGGATAGTTATAAATATATAATATTCCCGAAAGTGCAAAGTTACACTGATGTACTTTCATCTCCTTCGGAGCTCTTCATGTCATTTTAAGAATAAAAATGTCCTCTAACTAGACCAAGTGTTTACTCCAGACCAAAAATACACGCACAACTCTAAAAGACTACAAGTGTCTCCCATTCCAAAGGGTGTCTCAAGATTCCTGTCAAAGATCAAAGGATTGTGCAAAGGGTTGTGCGTATATGGAAATCTGCGTGCAGTTTATGCACTCTGCTGGATAAGAAATGTTTTGAGCATGGCTGCAAAAAAAACATCAGCGTCCCTTTTGATTGTATTAACCTGATTAGTATCACATTTATCATCATTTGTACCACTTTTATAATAATTTTACTTTTGTTTTGAACTGAAATATTAAGGATTATAGATAGGAAAATTATACTGGACGGCTGTTAAAAGGGACAATTTTCCATAAGGAGTATCCGTTTCCAGTGGCTTAGCAAAGGCTTGCACTTGAGAAGATATTTTCAGAGCCATAAATGATAACTGAATCCCCCAATCTGAGTTCCACTGTTCCTCTGTCAACAAATAACTATGAAAACTGGTAAATATTTGTAGTACTCATCTTCCAGAATGACAATAGTTTAGCAACAACCAACAATTGTTGGTTAGTCTATTAACTCACCTACTAGAGGTTCAAAGGTCCAACTCTGTTGATGACTCTTAGAAGTGTCAGTGTGATGCCGTGTGATGCAGTTTGATTTTCCATATGCTTTCCTGAAAGCTCTAGGAAATAACTCTCACAAAAGCATTTTAAAAGTCCTTTATTAATAGAACAGAGTTAATCAGAGTACAATCTAGGAAATGCCAGAAGTGCCACAACCAGCTGACTGTTACTCCTCTGAGGTGTTGCAGTCCCCATTAATAAAATACAAGAACCAAAATTATAATAAAAAAGCAAACAGATTTTTTGGGGGTCGGTCATGCTGTGCTCGCTTTGAAAATGACTGCATGGTAAGGTGAGATTTTAAAAGTTCCAAACAGAAGCAATTAAGTTGGTGAAAGAAAATATAGCTACTTGCAAATATGCCTTTTCCTTCACTCTTCAGCACAAGAGTACTCCTAAGGGACCAGTTAATTCCTGCATGTGTATGTACTGTTCTTTAGGTCACAGTACAGCAGACTGAGACACAGAAGTTCAAGCCAAAATTGTTTTGCAATTAAGAAAGTGTTGCAAGGTGAGGTTGTGAGGGGAAATAATAAAAAGGGAGGTCTTTAGTATCACAACTTTTCTTTTTACTTCAATGGGTCTGAAACATATGTTTTAATGTGAGGTACGTGCCTAAGAAATATAGTTTTGAATTAAGTCAGGCTCAGATGTTTAAGAGAATTCATGAATGAGGCGCAAAGCTATATATGTTGCACATTGTGAAATGCTTTGCTTTAAGGATCTCTGGTTATCAGAGAATGTCTGATATAATTTGTAGCGGGTGACATACATTAAGAATAAAACCTTGGAAAACATTGGTGCTTTTTATGTAGCCCACATTGTGAGCACCTTACAGCTAATAGAATCATTGCCTTACAGCAAGGAATTACTTTACAGCGGGCCAGTGAGACATCAGCACAATTTAAGACTCTTCCACTGTCACAAAGAACACTTTGGATTGAACCAGGATCTCCTGAGTCAGCCCAACATTCTTAGCCCTAAGCAATTGAAGGTAAACCCCTTCATGCTAACTAAAAATAGGCTAAATACGTTTTAAATGGCAAGCTTTTGAGAATTGTATTCTCTCAACAACCAGCCCTGGAATACAGAACAAAGCAGAGCCCAAGTGTTAATTGCTCCAACCCCATAATTAAATGCAGACATACTGTACTCTGATTGTGATTCTTGAAAGCATGCCCACTTGGGTTTTTTTAGAGCAATAAAAAAGACCATCAATATTTTAAGTAAATGCAGTTAGCAATAGCTGACGTGACAATAGGTTATTGGCATAATTATGATCAGAAGTGCCTTCATACATTATTTACAAGTTTAAAAAAGAAAAAAAAAGAAGGGAGTACTCAAGCCATTGCAAATTATTCTGTTTATTAGCATTTAGTATGCTTTAGAAAGCAGAGAATGTGCATGTGTTTATTTTGTTGTTCTATCAGTGAATGGCCTTGGGCTTAGATTTAGTGCACGCCTGTCTGAATAAGCCCATGCACTTAGTTGGACGGATACAAGCCTGTCTGGCCCAGAAGTCAAACACTCACATCAGCACAGTGCTATGAGAAACCTCATGTGCATTACTTCTTTGCTAATAGGTCTTCGTATCTCTGGGCCAAAGGCCAACCTACACATATCTGGACCAAAGTCTTTCCAGCTAGGGCCAGTGTCACTCTTCCTCTTCCAAATGACAGTATATAAGTCCTGTTATCCTTCTCCAAGTCTGACCTTCACCACTGGTTTTATTTAGGAACTAAATGAAAGTTGAATATTTATGATTTAGATGTGCCAAGAACAAGCATTTACTTCCCAATTAAATCCAAGTGGTTGGTGCAATAAACAAGAAATCCCTTCCAAAAATTGAATGGAAATGGAAATGCATTATATGCCCTCAGGACTTGGACCCTCTAGGCTACCTTCTGCTTAATGTTTTATTTCATCCTGCACATTTCCTTTGTAAGTGAGTGTCTAGGTCTGCAAGAAAAACCAAAGCTGAAATTTTGTATGATTAGTTGTGTATGCATAAGTCAAACAACAAATTTAATAGGCTGCTGGTAAATATGGGCAACACTTCTAATTTCCTTTAGAGGGTGGGCAGCATTAGGGCAGCATCGCCATCTGTACATTGGTGAAGTCCCTCAAGTGGATAAGAAGGCAGGGGTATTGTTGCTCTGGCCATGGGAGATCTCTCTGAGGAAGCCCTGGACATGTTCTTGCACTTCAGAAGCAAAATACAGGTTACCTGAACTAAAATACTCTCAGTCCACCTCCTTTCCCTGCCTCAGCACCATCTATCCACAGTTAATTTGGCATCTGTCTCCAGATTCACATGAAGAAAGGGGTTAAAAACACCATTACAATTACATCCTATACTCAGTGGACTTTGCACCACAATGATTTCTTCTGTGCCCCAGCAGTACTGGCTGGTAATTTGAAAGGTGCTTTATGATCCCTGTAGAGTGAAATAAACTTGTAAGTGAGAGGTAAAGCCTTACATCTGAACAGTGCTATAAAATTGTCTAACTCCCACAAGTTATACAGTCCTAAATAATATCCCCTTGNGCCTCGAGCCACTCCTCCCCCAGCCGAGGAGAAAGAGGATCGAGATACGGAAAGGGGAATGCTCAGTAGATGCTGTGCTGCTGGGTGTTGTCAGGGCTTTCACCTGTGGCACAGACTAGGTACCCATTGCTCCTCCTTCTGCAGGCCACTTGGTTATGCATCCCATTGGCAAAGCAGCTCTCTAAGACTGCAAAGAGGTTTTCTGACTTTCATTTGAACCTCCAAACTCGCTTGAAATCTGATCTGATGATTTCCTGACCAAGTATACCTCGTTTTTTTCCCCCTCCTTAGTACTCAAATATAATACAGCTACTAAATTAATCAATTAACTTTTTCCTCCTGTATCAGTACTGTACTGTCACATTTGCATTCTGCCTTATATTTCCTCAAAAATCAGACACTAAACCTGAGGAACCTGTGCTTTCTTTAGAGAGTCTCTGACAAAATCTAAACATCTTTCTGGAAAAAAAATGTAAATCGTTCCTTTCTAAATTTGTCCTGTGGTGTCAAACAAAAATATTATTCTTCTGAAGCTGTTAAATATGGTGCAATAACTAAAAGGCAGTGGTATGCTCAGCTAATAGGCAATAGCATCGCTTTGGACAGGCAAACCTTCCATATAAACTTTCTTAGTGATCCTTATTAATTACAGTAAATACATTAGTTATGTATCCAAACCCTTTTAGACCCACGGGAATGCAGGCAGAGAGCTGACTTCACCAGTGAGAACTGCAGCTATTATTTTGGCAGCATTGAACCTAGATTTATGGTATTCCATTAAGAAGGAATGCATTAACTCTACAACTGTCACCACTGCATTGATGTCAAAGGAAGTGCTCTGCCTGGCTTTGCTGACTTGATTGATGGAAAATAGTATATCAGTCTGGTTGCTCTCTCTGATGAGAAAGGCAAGTATCCTGGATCCCTGAAGCTATAGCAGAACTCCATTTTTTCCCTGACTCTTGGCTAATTTTTCTGCATTCTTTGGCCCTGGCCATGGAAAAGGAAAAATAATACAGTTGACTTTTTTTACATTGCCCATAGAGGAAGCAACCCAACAGGCAAAGAAATGAAATTGAACCATTCTCTCCTTCCAGTCCAGTTCAATTTCAAGCTTCAACATCGAACAAATACTATCACCACAAGTGGGCCAAACTTACACAGCAAACTCAAACAACTACATATTTGGAGATCACTACAGATTGAAACTCAGACAAAATCCAGATTACAGGATAAAGATTTTTACCATGGCTTCACTATCCCAGCAGACTGCAAAAATGTTGGCTTCATGTCTGGTAAATACTTAAAATAGCACCTATTCCTGTAGCACATGAAAGATGCACTTATTTTTCGCAAAGTGAGGAAGTTCTCCTCTTGCTCTTGAACAGGTGGAGAACTGAGACACACAGGAAATGTCTAGTGAGTAAAATAACCAGGGACCATGATGTGGCCCTGAGGCCAGGCAGCACAGCATGGCTCAGCTCTACATACCACAGTCTCTTCTTTCCCTTCCCCACCCCCTCAGACCCAGGTTATTTGAGTCTAAATTGCCTGATGGGTACGGACCCGGCACATGCTCTCCCTTGAAGCGTGTCTGTGTGTTGTTTGGAGGAAGGGCAATCAGCACAGCAGCTTGTGCTTGGGAGCGTGCTAGCAATTACATAGCATGGACAACTGCTGGCTTCTGCTGCTGCCCTGCTCTGCCTGACAGGGTAGGCACAGCAAAAGGAGCTGGGTATCCTTTTATGGACCCTTAAAGGACTTGGCAGAACATCAGCATTCAAGTCCATAAATATGATCCTTGAAACTCCCATCTAAACCTATAAGCATTTCAATTCTTAACAGCAAGCTTAACCAGGTGGGTGACATTATACATCTGTGTATGACTCCAACTGCCTCAGATGTGATGACCCAATATATTCACCTTTCTGCTCTGAAAGACTTCAACCAGATAGATCAGGGACAGCACTACTGTCAGTCAAGTCAGGAAAGTGTAATGTAAGGACAAGTTCGGATGATCAGCTTGATTAGGATTCACATGAAGATCCCTAAGTGTACGCAATACACACACACACACACAGACACGAGCTTGTGCTCATGCACACATGTGCATGCACAATCCAAGAGACAGTGCCTAGTAAAATCTTTCAGAACCATCTAATGTATATGCAACACAGTTTCTGCAAAAACCAGTGCCAAGTGATGTCACACTGCTGGGAAAATTCCCATGTCTGACCCATCTCCATCTGTAGAAGGCACTGTATTTATGGTGCCGACCAAGGACTTGAAAAATCTGAATTTGTCAAAAACTTAAAGGACAGAATCACACCTAAAGTATATCTCATACATAAGAGATAGAGAAAACAGTAAAACATGTTTTTCTATTTTCACTTGGGTCAAGAAGTAAATTCATATTACGGAAGATAACATTTCATCAGCTTCTGGCCCATACATATTGACAGTTTTTTTCTTACGGATGAAACTAAATAAATTTAAGATGTTTTCTGTTACTTTTCTTCCTGTGTTATTATTAGAAATCATCCCTGTAGACATAAAACTAATGTTCCCTTTACAGAAATAATCTCTATTATTCATAATGTTTTTGGCCTGAAAGTAGTCCTTCCACAAAGCCTTCCAATCTCAGCTGGGAAAGATTAGTCTTTTTACTGTCTTCTTTCACTGCCCTCTTCTGTTACTCATCTGCTCATACTTCATCTCATCTGAAGATTTTGCAAAAGCAAGGGGCTTACGCTGAGTTCATTAATCAGTGTTTCTGGAGTTAAGATGTGGGGAAATCTCACCCCTACACATTTTCTCATCATTGCTGTGCTTATCATCATCTTAAATTAGTTTGTCAACCAGCCACTCACCTCAGCTGATTTTTCTTGCTATGCCAGCAACACACTTCCCATAAGAAATCATAAATTATGAGATGTACCACTGAGCCAAAATAATCACTCAGAATTTTGTTACTGACATTTTCCTCACAGCCTCTTGCACAAATGGATGTTTCTAATTTAAGTTTTTACATTTTCCTTCCACCAGTTTTCATTCAAGTATCATACCACAATTAAATATATGAAGCTAATTCAGTTCACTGAGTAATTTCACAAATTATTAACACAGATTATTCCAGAAACCATAATCTTTTAATTCTTTATTCTAAAATGTATTTATATATTAAGTTTCTTTAAATTGCCCCCATGTAAGAATTGAGATTGCACCAATCTGGTGGTGTTGCTCAAGGGCTACTTGTATTCACTGCATGGGAAATTCAATGTGAGCCATACAGAAAAGACCATAAACATGACTGTGTACAGAACAATAGGAAGCAGATTTTTCTGTATTTTGCTTGATCACCATCTTGCCCTTTACAATACACTTAGTCATCACTGTTTGAGAGTACTGGGCAATGTGATTCAGCAGTCTTTGGGTAAAACATAACATAGAAGTGTTTGGACAGTCTGCTGGCTAATTGATAATAAATATCAGCTAACAGTCTGCAGGAGCACTGGCTGCAGATGTCTCTTGTTGTGATGGCCATTATGAGACCATTAAACTTCAAATTTTGTATTTTTGTAAAGAACTCTGATAAGCTGATGGACATTTAATTATTCTGAAATAAATATGCTAAACATATTCCTGACTATCAGATTTTATTATAAATCCTGTGGTTGCCAGGGATTTGTTTTTCATATATTCATAGAAGGTATAGATGGAAAGAAGCAGCATAAGCTTTATTTGATAATATATATTTATAATTGTTTGCACTAACCCTGGTAGGAAACGAGAAAGCCCGGTGCAGCAACCTAACACACATCTTTCTATTTGATTGCAGACGTTCAAATAAGAATTGGCAGGACCAGCAGAACACAAACAAGCATCTGTGTCTCTGCTTCGGTTACTATTGCCATGACAATTATCTGTATGAAACTGGTTCATTATGGTAATATGTGCTCCACCATAACAGACCTAGTCAGTTTGGTACAATGTCTCTTCAGAGGATTTAGCTTTTATTACAAAACGAAAGAAGCAATCTGAAAAAATAGCTATTCTTGAGCTAAAACATGTTTTATCCATTCATTTTTCAACAACCTTTCAAAACTGTACTGCATGAAGTTTATTTTAGCTATCAAAAAACCCTATGAAGATGTGTTACTCATTTTAAACAAATGTTCCTATTGTAGTGGAAGATTTACATGTTTTTCTGGCTCTCACTCGGATTCTTCATGGGGATCAAAGTGATAAAGTTCATTACATCAGAAAACTCACTCAGATCAACTTACAGTACTTCAATGAAAGCGAGTTTCCTTGGCTGGAACAACTTAAAGTACATGCATATATTTTGATGTTCCTGGTTGCAGTCCTGTGATGTTCTCAGCTCAAATACTTTCCTTGTCTCCAGAAACACAGAAAAAGTCATGCAAATATTCCAAGGTTATGCCCATTATACACAGTCTACAATGTTGAAAGATATATCTTTAACACAAATTGAAGTTATTTAACACTCTACCAAGAGCTTGAATGCATCTTTCAGAAAGTTTTTTCTGTCTTCAGTAGGTTCATCATTTTGGCAGCCGGTAGACACAGATTAAGTTGCATATTTACTGACCTACATAATTTTGAGTCTATTAGTGCCAGCTTTTCCTACAGGATATTGTCCTACTGTTCAGTTACATTCCTTTGTATCTCATCACCTATTTGAGAAAATGAAAGTAAGATCAGGTGAAGAATGTTTTAAACAATTTTTAATGGAAAAATGCAGATCTATCCACCAGAACATTTTACAAGAAGATCCATTTACATAAATATTACAAAGGTTTGAGGGATTCAGAATGGAGTGGCTGGTCAGAGGAGATAGTTCAAATCGTGAACACACATGGTAAAATTCCCAAACACCCACATTTCCTGGATTTGCCTCCATTTTGGTTATTGAAGTGCTGAATCTGCACTGGTTTAGACAGTATAAGGTGCAGTTATGAACAATGGATGAGACATCATTAAAGAGTATGCCAATTTTATTTGAAATATAGAGATATATATATAATATACATTATATATATACAGTTATACCCCCTCCATCGTGAGGAAAGGGACAGGCCAAGGTCGTCGCGAAACACTAAACTCAGAAAGAACTGCAGGTTGTTAATATGCATGCAGGCCATGCCCATTGCTCCACCCCCCAGAACTCCGAAGCGCTGCGGACAATTTGTGACCGTTAGAAGCCAATAAGTGTGGTTATTAATTGGCAAGAGACTAGCCAGAGGTCAAAACACCAGCAGTTGGACAAGGTCGACGAGAGTGGCAGTGGAGGGGCAGCAGGAACATTAGCAGGGGCAGCAGCAGGAGCGACAACATGAACAGCAGCAGGAATGACAGCAGGAGTGAAGGAGCAGCAGCAGGAAGGTCAGCAGGAGTGGCAGCAGGAAGGGCAGCAGGACCGGAGCAGCAACAGCTCCAGCAGCATGACTGAGGCCAAAAATGCTTGTGGTCACCATCCCTTTGCTGCTGGGATTGGGGGAAGATATGGTTTGCAGAGGTGAAATGAATGCAGGACTACAGAAAAGATTCCACGTGGTCTCCACCTAGCCCCACGGAGCTGCCACAGCAGTATCTATCAGCTCCAATCCCATCCCGAAGGAGAAAGAGATCATGCACTTTTAAACTCTCCACTCAGCTTCCATTTCCATTTGTCCTTTCCACCAATCATGGGTTGTTTGTAGAGCTCCCTCCCCGTCCCAGCCCAGTTGCCTTCTGTGGAGAAGGCAGAAGCCAGCCTCATGAGTTACAAGTGTGCTGGTGAAAAACATGGCAGCTGCTGCCCATAGTGCCACGGCCCTGTGGCAGCTGCCGCCCAGTGCTACCGCCACTTGTCTGCAGCAGGGCAAGGTCAGGTGCCAGCCATGCCTGCACCAGCCATGCCTGCACACCTGTGCCTGCCACCAGTTCCTAAGAGGCTTCTCGCTTGCTGCAGCTGAAGCCTCCTAGTCTCAGTCTCTGCCACGGGCCAGGGCCATACCGACCATGGCAGCAACAGGAGTGGTGGAGCTCCCGCGGTCCCCTTCCTCATGCCATCTTGCTGCCACCCATCCATGCACGGCCCTGGTGTGCAGCCCAGCCCTGGGCCCTCCCTTGCTGGCAAACCAAAATGGGAAGAAATTTCAAAGGTACCAAAAAAAAAAATGTTGCTCCAACCCATGGCATTATCCACCCCACAATGTTTTCCCATTTTAACATGTTATATTGAACCAAACCTTCTAACTGTATACATACACATCTATATACATATTAGTGCAGATGCAGAAAAGATCCCATTCATACATATGCATGTCATGCACGAGTCAGATCTCCCTAGGGCACACACTGTGTTTCTCATCCTTTCGCATCATCCACTATGTATAGCCAGGTCCATGTGCAAAGACAATCCCACAAATGGGTATACCTTTGCCAGAGGCAGAGCTCATCTAAAACGGCTTTCCGTAACAAACCTCTCAGATGTATTACTGGGACTGTATCTCCATCTGTGGCGTGAAGGGGCTTGGACTGGGCAGGACCAACTTGATTGATAGAACCTCTGGTATTATCCAATCAAGTGGCCTCTGCTAGGTGTTGGTCCCAGTTCCTAAAAGTTCCCCCACCCAATGCCTTCAAGGTGATCTTGAGAAGCCCATTACGTCTCTCAACCTTATCGGAGGCTGATGCATGGTAAGGAATGTGGAACACCGATTCGATGTCACGCTCTCTCGCTCAAGTGGTAACTACACTGTTTTTGAAATGAGTCTCAGAGTCCCATTGTCAGACTCAGTTCGTTTAGGTGTACTACATCGCCACAGGACTTGTTTCTGAAGGCCCAGGATGGTATTCCAAACCATCGCATGTAGGACAGGGTACATCACCAGCCAACTGGTCGTGGTCTCCACCATGGTAAGCACATAGTGCTTACCCTGACGGATCCTTGGCAGGGTGATGTAGCCAGTGGTCTCCGTGACTCGTCCTGTTGGGATCTGAACAGTGGCCTTCTACCTTCAGTTTGTCCCTACAAGATGACAAGATGACCACTGGTGAAAAGGGCATACTGCTTCTCACCCTCTGGCAGATGACTGTACAGTGGAGCTTTTTCCACACAGGTTGTTTTCTCTTCCTTGCTGTCATCTGTCAAGTTAAAGCTCTCACCTTTGGGCCAGTTTGCGATGATTTTGAGGATTCTGGGCTGGTTAGGGCTTACAATTCAGGCGTGCCACAGTGGCGTCAGGAGCAGCGGAGCCCTACAATCCCCCTCCCCGCACCATCACGCCACTATCCGTCCACACACAGCCCCAGTGTGTGGCCTGGCCCTGGCCTCCCCCCACTGGAAAACCAAATTGGGAAGAAATTTCAAAGGTACCAAAAAAATCTCCAAAAGTGTTTGCTCCAACCCATAACAGGATCTTCTGAGATGGATTTTTTTTCTGGTTGGGCTTGAAGCCTCATTGCACCGCAAGACAAGAGCAAATTGGGATTTTTTTCCAGAACAGAATCTTGTTTTCCACTAAGCCCTACATAAGTGAGTAAAACTGATGGCCCCAAGTTTATTTTCCCAAGCTTTCTGATTTCATGCCACATGAAATCATCCTGAGCTGATCTCCATTGCTCATGATTACTAGTCAACTTTATTTTCAGTTAAATATTTCTGCCAACAGTTGCTTATCACAAACATAGTCTGTGATACAGCTGTCTGAGTTGCCCACAAATTAGCTTTTTCCAGGACTTTTATCTCTGGAGGAAAATTTTCTTTGACGTGTCCGTCTGGACAGAGTCCCTTTTACAACTGCCAGTTCTGTCCTCAAACAGATCCTACAGTACTTGAGGCATGCAGACTGGTTCATGCCATAATTATAGATAATGTTGATCTGCTCCTGTATTGCCCAAACAAGCATGGCTAGCCTGTGTGACAGAAATGTGCTGACCCATGCAAAGATAAGTTAAGCACCCAGCAAAGTAGATTATCAAAGAGCTAGAAAGTGATGAGTTGAAGTCAAGTGTTTCAGTGGGTGCTCAAAGTGCTAAGTGCGAGTATTTGTAAATGATGTGCGGATAGTTTAGGTCTAAGCCTAAGTGCTGCCTGAGTACTTACACAGTTTTGCTTACCAAGTGGGTCTTAAAAATGACCATGGAGACTTGTAGAATTATGTTAAATACAGGGCAGTGAAGCTACAGGATATTGTATATCATTTTTCTCTCTCCCCTTCCAAACCTATTCATCTGGCATTAGAACCAAACCAAGCAGCAGCAAGACTACCAGGCCATCGAAGTCTTAGCACAAAGTCATATTCAAAAACTTAAATCAAATCATTTGTCTTTCACAAGCTGGGGAGACAGCTCCTATTTCAAAATGAGGGGAAATATGATAATCTCAGGAAACAAGGTAATTTCATGAAATTTTCACAATGTAGAGATAAAATCTCACTGGAGATCCTTATGGAATTTCACTGACACTAAGTTTGGATCTGAATTTTAGACAAGGTTCAGCCTTTAACTTGAAACCCAAATCTTGATTTAAAGCTGATCTTAACCCACATCTGGTCAACAGCTTCTGAGTTTACATCCTAAAGAAGCCTTGGGCTGTTTTTTGGTTTTTTTTATCTTTTTAAAGCTGATGTGCTCTTGTTTGTAAAGTGAAGAAGTGTTTTCATTTTATTATTATAGCAGTACCTTACATTTATATGTTATTTTTTATCCTCAAAATTCTTAAATTCTTAAATTCTTTAGGAACCATATAGAAGGCTTTCTTTATCCACTTCTGCAATACAGCTCTTAATGCATCTCCATACAGCAGTTTAGTAGAGGATGTCTTTGATGACCACAAACAAACGACCTTGGATTTAAGTTTCACCCAAAACACAACAGCTCCATCAGCACAGCCTCTTGAACTCGACTGAGTTGTCAGTTCAATTTCAACTCCAAAGACAGGCTGCCGTCTACTAAATCACAGATGACAGTCGCAGCAGCACTGACACATTCCTCAGAGCCCTTTACTCCAGCCCTTGTCAGCCACAAATCCACTCCAACCCGTGAGATGCAATATGCCCATGCTAGAAAGTATAAGAAAGGGTGCCAGAGGGGAGAAGAATATCAGAGAAAAGATACTTGTGACTCATGTTCAATTCTTGCTAAAATGCAATCCACGTGTCATCTATACTTCTAGTTATCGTCTTGTTTACAAAACCCACTGAGGCACAGAAGTCAAGCTATTAACACATAAAACTCAATCAATAAATTACATTAATTCATACATTGATCATATTACCTTTTTTAAAAATAAGCATAACAGCCCCTCTGATAATATAAAATGTGAACAAACATATATTTCAAATGATACCTGAATTATCCCTCATCCAATAACATTGGTAATTCACAGACTGTCTATTTTTTTTAATGAAGTATATAAGCAGAAATCAATTTCTGAGTCAACATAAGTATTTTTATGACAAATTATCTAAAAAACCTCTTTGCATTGTGCTAAACCTCAGACTTAGGTCCTTAACCTTTTAAGTTACCAACCTTTTAAAAATATGCAGTGATGAAAAGCATTCATAGCAGTATCTGTATGTAAGTCTAATCATGCAGGACCAAAACATGAAAAAAAAAATTGTTAGAAAGGCAGATAAGGAGACAGCAAACTAAACTAAACTATGTTTCAAAGGGCAAGGCTTGCAGCTGCTAAAGCCAGAGGCTTTAGCATGACCAACTAGCAAAGGAAAGCTTCATTTTTTCATACGTCCAACTAGATAAATATCTAGTTTTCACAAGAACTCTTGAATCTGGCACTTTAAATTGCAAATGTTATTAGAATATTTTGTCTGGAAAGTGAAAGTCAAGGACTTAATTATTTCAAAAAATTAATTCAAATAATTACTTATTTTTGTGGATTGTATCTATGGTAAGAAGGTAGCAGACAAACGAATATTTGTTGCAAGTTGGAAACTCAGCCATTTATAATTTCCAAGTAGAAGGCCACAGGAATAAAACAGGATTTGGGTTCACTTGCATGAACCTGGAAATCTACGAGCACTATATCAGGCTAAGGAAATTGCAGAGCAGGAGTACCAAGCGATAAGCAGCAGCAATGCTGGAATGCAAGAGCTAATAAATTGAGTCTCATTTAATTCCTTTCAACTTGTCATACACTTTTCCTGTAAAGTAATTTCTTAAGAGCTTAGCTTAGTCCAGAAAAATTCAGAATACCGCACTAAAATAGAAGAAACAGTATCAAGTCAGCCTTTTCCTTAGTAAACTATGCACAACCTGACTGTACTGGATATTATTAAGGTGCACAATCCAATTACTAAAATATGTAAAATTGAAATAATAAACATGCCATTTGATTAAATGAGGACATAAAAGCTGTTGTAGTAAAATCAACGTTTGAATTAATCAAGTTTATGAAAATAAAACTAGCAGAGCCTGCATATATTGTTTAAGCATGCAAGTGTTACTGAAGCATCCAACACTTACTAGGCAAAATAGTGGAAGTTTTTTTTTATCTAGAATGGCATCACACATAGGTATGACCTCTGTCATCCCTTCAGTGCTAAATAAGTGAGCTTATCATATTTAGTGGCAAATAACTTTTCATTAATTTTCATTGTTTACTATTTCCCATTTACAACCCCCCCCCAAACTTTCAGAACATTATTTTTCATCCTGCAATGTAATAAAATAATCATAATTTTACTCATACAATGACCAGCATTTTTTTCGTTCACTTGGAAAGTGCAGAAGAAGGCCCACCCTGCCAGACTCCCTAATTTGTACTGAACACAGAAATGTTGTTTCTGAACTCTGAATGCCTGTTTCTATGATAGAATGTTTCTATAAGTGAAGGTGTTCAGGTTGCTGCCCTGAAGCTTCCTCATTTTCCAGATTTCAGCCTCCACTCATTGTAATACTAAAAGGAAACACAAAATCAAAATTTCAAGTTAGTCTTTGTATTTAATTTGCAAAAATGTGTTCAGGAAAGCATCCATTTTGAATTTGAGTGTGCCAAAACAGATGGAGTGTGGATAATTTCTTCCCATGTGTTCACATTTCTATCACAAGATTGTTTCATACACACAAAAGTGAAGGGTTGTATATTATGCAAATGGCAGTAAGAAGAAATGCAGTATCAAGTCTGAGAACCTATCATGTGTAACAACACCTTGAGGACCACTGTCAATTGCTTAAACAAAAAAAGGTGGATGCTGCCTAGGGATGCATATCTGCTCCATTTATGGCCCTTCTGCTTCCTTTATTATCCCAAATTGACACATTTTCCTTGATCTCTTTCTCTTGCTCCAGAGATCCATTCAAAGGTTATTTTCCCAATGAGGAAGCAAAGCTTTAGTTTTTTTTTTTCTTTAGGCTTTTAGATTTGTTATCCTCAGTTTAGCAACTGCAAGGCTAATTCAGCCCTTGGCTTGGAGGGGAGATATCTGCTCATCTGCTGACCACCTTCGTGTTTTTTTCAACCCTTCCCTGTGGCCCTAGGCAACATCTTTTAGTCTCTGGTTTTCATATCAGACAATTTAGGCTATCTCTTCTCAACCCTGACAAGCATGTCCAATTGCTCGAGGGTTTAAAACAGTTAAATGGGATGTGGGGGTTTTACTCTTTGGTTGTTTTTTATTTTTTCCCCATTTTTTTCCTTCTTAGTAGCTGCTATTAGCCTTACCCTCATGTTTCAGTGAGTTTTCTCCCAGCAGGGAAACTGCCTGCTGCAGGGTGCTTCGTTGCTTTCATAAATCTCTAATTAGGTCCCTATCTGATTTAACAAGAAGTCAATCCTGTCCCCAGTCATCTTCAAAGCTTTACAAATCTTTGCTTTTTGAAGATCCCAGTGAGAAAACAGCCTTCTACCCATCCCACAACTAACCTTTTCTCCTTGCTTTGAAAGCATTCCCTAATACCTCCTCTCTAAATAAAATTGCAGCAATTAAATAGGAGAACATTGTAATACACATTTCCATGCTCAAAGGACCTCTCTCTTGGGTTGTTAGGAATGGTTCCTGACTGAGGAAAAGACCATTTGCTGGCAACAACAGGGTTCATTAAAGTAGGTACAACTCCACAATGCTTTGGCAATATAAATATATTATTTGATCTTCCAAACCTTTGCTTTTTTCCTTGGAATTTTTGGTTTGTTTGCTTGTTTTTCAAAGGGTTAGTTTATTTTAATATTATCTAGAAACCACAATTCTACATTTGACAAAAGAGGGCCACCAGTGGAATTTATTAACATTTTCTCCACTCAGCTTTTGGTCACTCTTGGCTTGTAGGAGAAAAATGGAAAAAACCCAGCTCTTTAAATGTTGGAAACACAGTTTGGAAATCAAGACCTGTAGAGTACAAGCATTGATTGTGTGCCTCAGTTACACTCCTGGGCTTTTAAAAGGAAATGTAACATTTCCATTGCTGTACATGTGACACAAGTGGGATTAAGAACAAGGAGTTTCCCTGATAGTAAACAGTGAAATAATCATACTCATGTTACCCTCCTCCACAACTTACATGACCACTTTTTTGTGGCTTTTAACCCCAAGGGAAGCCCATCTTAACCCAGTGGTTGCCTGTGAGGCCCATCTTTCTCTGCAGCTTTCTGCTCAAATCCCAAGTACCTGACAAGATTAATACATCTATCATGAAGTCATGGAAAGCACGTTGTGAGAGGTGCTGGGTGCCCTCCACTCATTGGATCAGGCCAGTGGTTGTCATCCTCTTTTGTACACATCCACCACTTATTCTTGTCTATAAAAGGAGGCAGAGGTATGCGGTCAGACCTGACTTGGTGTTCTTACACAAGACTACCATTCAAAGAGAACTATTTCATACAAATTGTTTCACTTCAATTATATGAGCAGACATGAACACAGGAAATAAAATCACAGTATATATTTCTACAAGATTTGACCTTTGAACTTTTACAGATTATACAAGCACTCTTGAGTTTGAACAGGGAGGAAGAAGAACTGGAGACACAGCTGAGAATATAATTAATGTTACTAAGAACTTCAGTTCTTGATATCATTGAGAAGATAGACCCAGAAATAATTTTTATTGCTATGACATGGCAGTAAATGCCCAAATCCATCAGGAATGCACCTGTGTCCCACACTTAGCTATCGCTGGGCATTAGTACCACAAATCATTAGTACAAAAGCTAAAAAAGCCACCCCAAATCCTAAAGAACAAATGCATTGAACAGTAAATACTGCATCTAAACAAGGCCAGAACCTCTGTTTAATATGCTTAATATGTTTAACAAGAAGAAGACAAATATCCAAAAGTACTGTCACACAGCCTGCAGTGAGCCTATTAAATCTAGAAGTTAGGTGGCTGAGATAGAACGTTAAAAGCATTCCCAAGGAAGAATTTACTAGTTTTCCTTGTGAACTGTTAGATGATAAATTTCTCTATCAGCAAACAGTACTTCTATTTCCTTCACTTGAATTTTTTAGGCCTCAGTGTCGAATGGAAGGGAAGGAATTGGAGCTTGTCTCTCTGCAGCACTAAAGGGCTGGCCAGTCTTGAACATGTTCTCGCGTCATAACCAGATGTGCTCTTCACCTCATCTTTGGAAAGCCAGCTGACTCACACTTCCTCAGCATTGCTCTTCAGGTAAGTTTTCCACACACCAAGACCTCGTTTGTGCGGCAGGATACCACTGGCACGGTTTCACCAAGCAGGGTCAGGGATAGAGATGCCTTTGGCCAATGTAGCAGCACTAGCAGAAGCTCCAGAATAGGTGATGTTCCAGCAGTAAAATTACACATCTGCTGGTGTAATCTGTCTGCAGCTGCTCAAAGCACGTCTTTCGCTGTGGCAGTGCATGCATGTGATGAGTGTTTTCCAGGTTGTAGCACTCACTGGTATCACTAACATATGCCCCAGTACATTTGGCAAAAAACACTCCTAGAACTTTACCTAGGATCATATCCAACTTTCTAATGTGCACATATCTCTAAATATCAAAGCTAGCCACTTTATCCTGAAAGTAACACTGGGACATTACCAGTGCTAAGGAGGAGCACTAGGATATTGATGTGCAAATGAGCAGAACTGCCAAGATCTCAGGTTAGTTCTAATTTAAAAACTACTTGGTAGAGAAATTCTCCGACACAGCAGGTCAGTTCTTTGGAGCTTGGTTTTGCATGTCAATACACAGCATGCTCCCTTCTTAAAAGTATGTAGATGGTAACTGAAGGAGGAATGTCAGGTAGCCAGAGACTCCTCGATGGATAGTCTTCGAGAGAATAGAGATTTTTTTTTGGGGGGGGGGATAAGGTCTGGAAAATACCTACATGTTGAACATGCGGACTAACAGTGGAATAGAAATAGGAAATAGAATTTCTGGCTCTGTTTTGGAAGTTGAGCATCTATTGCAACGGGCTTGCCTAAGTGCAAGCCATTCCTTTCATCTAAATCAGAAGAAACAAAGTATAAAAGCAGCTCATCAGCACATAAAAGCACAGAAATACTGTGGAAAAAACCTGTAGACACATTTGAACACTATAGCAGTACTGATGTCATGTGTGACAGTGATGTGCTATAATGACAGGGGTGCAGGAATACACCCATTTGTGATCCCACATACAAAACCTCTAAGCATGAAAGAAAATAAGCAATCTATTAAAATAGATTTGCTCTATTAAAAAAGTTGGATTTCACATTAATATAATAAAAGAAAAGTGACATTGTTGCTGCCTGGCTCTTACCTTCTGTTAGTTGTATTGCATTATTTCCAAGCAATGACAAGCAAAATAGAACATTTCTCCAAAGGTCGCATCTATCACAGTTTTTATTTTCTCATTTGATTCAGTGTATTAGGGTCTTGTTATTTATTTTTTTTCTATTTTACCTGTTTGGTGAAGTAAGTCATTCATCTTCTGGACAGAAACCAAATGTTACTTACAGAGTTGAGTGAATACTTCACAGCAAATAGCCTATTCAGCCAATTCAAATTTTCCTTCTATTCATTATTTGTTTATGATCAGTTTGCTATTTATTATCTCAAATTAAAGATAGTAGTTCAGCCTAGACCAATGGAAGATTCAGGCTGTCACATACAAAATCATCATATTACATCAGATTACAAAAAATGAAATTATTGACAGTTGAATGCTAGGTTTATTATTCTGCCCATTTGCAGAAAAGATTTCATATAGGATATTGTCACTACATTTAGGGTGGCCTGGCAAAGTTTGCCTTTCGCCTTGATTAAGACTTTCACAACTCACTGCGTCACTCTGCAAAGAAAAAACAGATGAAATTGCAGCACCCAGTAGAGTACCAGATATGAAGTTTTCACCACAGTAATAGGCATTAACTTAACAGTTAAAGTTGCTGCATGACAGAAAAAATGTCTGACTTAGATCTTTATTTCCTGGATCCTCTTTACACAACTGGTTTGGCCACTGGCACACCTCTTTCACCTACAGCTTGGTTTTTTGTGTCAGTGGTTTCTTTGTTTTGTTTTGTTTTGTTTTTTCTGGTTCTGGTTGTTATAGCATGAATAGAACAAGAAAGTTCTATTCCAGAAAAGATAGTTAACTCTGTCACTGAGGCCTTGGAGATCTCTATACCCCTTTGTGGGCAGAATGTTACAGTGAAGCCACAGATTTCTAACCTCATCACAGTGTAGAGGAGCACACTGGCATCTCATTGCTTGGACGTCTGTGGGAAACACCTTGGTAGAGGATGCACAGAGAATCAGAATGTGGTCTCTGTCTCTACCCAGAGAAGCTGTGGCCTTGGGAATTATGCTAATGTGGACATTTGTACATGACAAAAACCATTCTGAAAAGAATCCAACAAAGGGCCATGAAGATGATGACGAGGCTGGAGCATCTCTTCTGTGAGGAAGGGCTGACTGAGCTAGGACTGCTCAGATATATGTACCTGAAGGGAGGGTGCAAAGAGGATGGAGCTTCTTGGCTCTTTACTTTGGTGCCCAGTGACAAGACCAGAAACAAGAGCACACACTGAAATACAGGAGGGTCTGTTTGAACATCAGAAATATGCTTTTACTGAGACCTGGCACAGGTTTCCCAGGAAGTGGAGTCTCTATCCTTGGAGATATTCAAAAGCCATCTGGAACCTGGACCTAGGCAACTGGCTGTAGATGGACCTGACTGAGGAGGGCAGCTGGACCAGGTGATGTTCAGAAGTTCCTTCCAACCTCCACAGTTCTAGAATTCCGTGACTCTTCACACACCTGCAGCCATCAGGATGACAGACAGCTACACAGTCTAGCACTGGCTGCAACTTTCAACAATGGGCTGTCCTTGTTTACCACTTAATCTATGAAAATGTTGAATAGCCCATGTTCCTAGTTGTGGCCCCTTAATTCTTGACTACTAGCAATTTAATATCTGGCTACATTTCATCAAGAAATTTTTTGATATTAACTTTGAAGTCCAAACAATTTTCCCTGCTGCTCATTTTTGAGAGATCCTGTCATATAGTAATATGACTCAGAAGTCAGCTTCAATCTTCATTATTTCTTACAGAATTATTTGGTTTAATGATGCAACCATCTTTTAAAAAAACTTGACACCTTTTTTTAACTTGAAAAGCCACATTTTGAATTCTG
The DNA here is from genome assembly GCA_013390025.1 of Pitta sordida. Lineage (NCBI taxonomy): Eukaryota > Metazoa > Chordata > Aves > Passeriformes > Pittidae > Pitta > Pitta sordida. Next base: position 32,809 of record WEKX01005654.1, on the reverse strand, counting down.
TTGAAAAAAAATTAATATGGGAGAAAAAGTTCTGTCATATGGAAAAAAATTCCATAGACTTCAGAAGAACTCAGATTTTTTTACTTGCTTAAGGTAGAATCACATCCAAGTGGCACAATTCAAGATGGAAATAAAGATGTGTTCATGCATCAAAAACATCTGCTGCAGATTTTCAGAAAAGCACAATACTTCTCAGATCTGCCATTCACACAGTGCAGATGANAGAAATATGCTTTTACTGAGACCTGGCACAGGTTTCCCAGGAAGTGGAGTCTCTATCCTTGGAGATATTCAAAAGCCATCTGGAACCTGGACCTAGGCAACTGGCTGTAGATGGACCTGACTGAGGAGGGCAGCTGGACCAGGTGATGTTCAGAAGTTCCTTCCAACCTCCACAGTTCTAGAATTCCGTGACTCTTCACACACCTGCAGCCATCAGGATGACAGACAGCTACACAGTCTAGCACTGGCTGCAACTTTCAACAATGGGCTGTCCTTGTTTACCACTTAATCTATGAAAATGTTGAATAGCCCATGTTCCTAGTTGTGGCCCCTTAATTCTTGACTACTAGCAATTTAATATCTGGCTACATTTCATCAAGAAATTTTTTGATATTAACTTTGAAGTCCAAACAATTTTCCCTGCTGCTCATTTTTGAGAGATCCTGTCATATAGTAATATGACTCAGAAGTCAGCTTCAATCTTCATTATTTCTTACAGAATTATTTGGTTTAATGATGCAACCATCTTTTAAAAAAACTTGACACCTTTTTTTAACTTGAAAAGCCACATTTTGAATTCTGTTGAAAAAAAATTAATATGGGAGAAAAAGTTCTGTCATATGGAAAAAAATTCCATAGACTTCAGAAGAACTCAGATTTTTTTACTTGCTTAAGGTAGAATCACATCCAAGTGGCACAATTCAAGATGGAAATAAAGATGTGTTCATGCATCAAAAACATCTGCTGCAGATTTTCAGAAAAGCACAATACTTCTCAGATCTGCCATTCACACAGTGCAGATGATGAACATGCCTAGTGCTATTACATTTTTCCCATAGAGGTAAGGAAGTCCATGAGACGCGGAATTACTTTCAAAATCATATACTTTTTAGTAAATACTTTGGTAATATTCTTTTAGTACAGTACAACTTGTTAGGCTTTATGGCATGCAGTAAATTAGTAAGACCAACACACTGTTTTTTATTACTTTAGGTAGAAAGATCACAGCCCTCAATGTAACTGAGCAACTGTAAATTACTGTTAACAACTACATGAGAGAGAAGGAAGTGGAAAAGCCACCTTCACATTGATGACTGTTTCCTATTCTTCATTTGTGGCTTTTGAGAAGGAAGGCTTTCAAATAAAATAAATAAATAAATAAAAAGGGGAGAATAATGTGTTAGAAACCCAGTATTTCTACTAGGGTTACCAAGGACTTTGTAGCTCATCATCAAAGGAATTCCTTACAACTAGTAGGATCAGGATCATCAGCCACTATGTTGTTAAAATACATTTTTCATGAATGCAAATGTGTTTTGAAATCTTTTAAAATCCAGGGTCATAAAAATAATCCCAGTAAAGTTTTAAAATCACTTTAATATATAATTTCCACAACAATAACCTGGTTAGCTCCTTAAGAGTATAAAGCCTACTGAGTGTACCATCCCTATATTAGAAAAACAACTGTCTAGGCCAGTTTCAGGATGCTTCCCAGAGTGGGAGCATTTACAAAATACGAATATGGTCACAGACAAGACATCTCACCAAACAGAGTCAGTAAGAAGAGGATCAGCTCCATACTTCTAGAAGGCCAGGGTAGGAAATTGAGTATTCATCCAGTGTGGTGCAGATAATTCTCAGATGTTAAAATAACAAACTTAGGTTTACAGCATCAGTAAAAAATCAGATCTGCTGAAAGGACATACAGGATTTGCCCATACCAGCAGCATAGTAGGAGCAAATCTGGAAAACTTGATTCTAATGTAGTCGAAAAGCCAATTCAGCAAGCAGGAGTAAGATACTAGAGATGAAAACATGAGTGAATGTAGTGACATGAAATCCAACCTCCTTAAAAACTGGAAGAGTGATTTTGTAATCACTCTTCAAACTTACTGTACAGCCTCTGTGAGCACAGGGGGTTGCAAAGCTACCAGAGAAAAAAAGTGTCGTTCAAACAGACCATGAGAGTCACAGGAGACAATCCACGCTAGTTAAAAAGGAAAAAGAAAGCCATGGCTGGGGCAGACTCATATGTTGCCTTCAGGAATGAGAATGATGGATCTCTGTAGATGATGTTTTGGGACACAGAAAGACATGCACTTTCAGGTGTGATGGAATAAATAAGAAGACCACATGACAAAGTAGGCAGGTAAGAGGCACATTTTACAGACTGTGATTGGAAGGCAGCAATAAAAGAGAAGCGTCAGAGAGGGAGAACTGAGAACCAGCAGCAAGAGCATCAACCAAAACATTGGGTTTATACAGATTAAACTGCTGGATTTGTGGGACAGGTGATATGTGAAGCCATGTGGGTTCCTGAGCTCAGTCATGCTCCCGGTTGGACACGAGTTGACTCCTGGTTGGCAGAAGTCAAAGGGAAAGAGGCAGCAGCTATAGATCTCAGGAGTCAGGCACAATGGAAGATGTTTCACCTTGGATCACAGCTTTGTCCCTTCAGCTTCCAATCTTTGCCCACAGACATACTCAGCACTCAGGGCATGAGAAAAGCAAACCCTGCAGTGCTTTGCAAAGAACGTCAAATAGATGTGGTCTACAGTGGCTAGAGACAAAATAATTTTCTGCCAGCTATTTATATCCTTAAGCATAAGGTTTTATTATGGCTTTTTGGATGGCTATGTATTTTACTGAGACCTTTAAAATAATTCCAAAAATTTGACACACAGGTTTCCAAGAAGAGAGCAAAGAATTCCAAAAGGTGTTTTACATGCTGTGAAATTGCAGGTTCTTTCCTTTGTTCTAAATTTACTAGTAATTAATTTCCTCTAGCAATCCCATATTTGAATCTTGGCACTATAACTGAGGGGCTGAACACCAGCCTTCAAAGGCAGACGGTTGATGGGCTAATGCAGAGTGCCCTGTAATAATTCAGATTTTATTTTTTGAGGAAGTCCTTGAGTAATGTTCTTATCACAGCCTGTGTGAAAAACTAGCATCTGGCTGATGAAATAAATGATGAAAGCCAAACTACAGGGAAGAATTTAAAACTATATTCAGCTTTTCTGTGAAAATTATATATATTTTCCTCAGTCCAGCCTTTTGCCCTTTGTTTTCAGGTACAAAGGCACTAACCTAAGTTTACTTTCCAAGCAAAAGGGGACACAACACAGAAATAGTGTAAGCAGTGAAAAAACAGATTCATAACATTTTTCACTGTTACTAGGGCAAGGCAGAACTACAGAACTTACTTTCCTGTGTCTAATGGCAGTATTCTGCTTACACACATACCTATATTATATCCTTATTTGTAGAGTTGTAACTCCAAAGTTTGTGAGATCATTAATATAAAAAGAATCTAGCCTATAACTTTTAAGACATTTCCAGTTGCAGCAGGTTTGCACTGAAACTGCTCATAGTTGGTTTCAGGAATACTTTGTGGGTTTTTTCCCTTTCGACAGATTTATCTCCCCATCAAAAAACGTTGCCGTTTTGCTGTTTTCTTCATTCTGAGTACAGTAAAGTGCAGCCAGGCTAAAATCAGTTGAGAAGCAATGCACTTTAAAATGCAGAAGACACCAAAGATACTGTAGCTTTCCATAGTCCAGGGTGAATCTCACCATGTGCTGTGTTTGCTGCTGAGACTGACCTCCCTTTGTATTAGACAAAAGTAATTGTGGGAATCAAAAGAAGTTTAAACAGGGAAAAATGTAAGTGACAAATCTGCAGGGTGCACACAACCTCCACACACAAACCAGCAAGATACCATGATGCATTTATTTTTATTCAAAGGTGAAGAGTATTCTACAGCCTAGTGAAATCCTCTTCAGTGAACACTTTGGCTCTGGGATCCTTGTCCCACAGGCTCAAGTGTCTGCTTCCCAGTCCTCTCCCATGTACGCTCTTCATCCAGCCAAGGCTGAAAGTAACCAATGAGCAGAGAGAAGTAACTGCTCCCCAAATTTCCAAGTTTGAGCTATTTTTCTAATTGCCACAGTCGTGCATTGCAGAGGCTCAGCAAACCCACCAAACTGCCAGTCACCCTTTGCCTATTAACATCTATGCAGAGGAATGGTGCTACGTATTTCCAAATCGGGATCCTGCACCTTCTCACAGAGCAATTTTCTACTGAGATTTCTAACTAAAAGGAACCCAGTAGCTTTCCTGCAAGTAAATAGCTCTTAAAGCTGCAAGTGGGGTTCGTGTGCAAAGACTGTCCTACGCAAATCAGGGCTGATGAGCACTTAACTAATCTGTTTACAGACCAGAGCTGCTGGGCAGGCCTCAGCGATTTTCTATCAAAGCGAGGAGTCATTCTTTATGGGCATCTGGTTGTCCCTGAATCGGCAGTTTAAGCATATACCCTTGCTTCAAAGAAAGATCAAAGGATTTATTACTTCTAAATGAGTGCATTATTTCCACTCACTACATTCTTGTTTGCAATGTGTTATTAACAGCACTATGGCAGGGGTACCTTAAGATTCGAGCTTCTCATAGATTCCGGAGTGCAGTTTTAGATGTTATAAGTAGCCTGCAATACATAGGCTGTTACACACATGAAGAAGGAAGCAAAATGCTAGCAAACAGATTAGAGCATCCATCTATAGAAAATGGATAAAAAAATCCAACAAACCAGCTCTATTTTAATACAAAAAATTGGCTATTTTTTATTTTCACTGTAACTTTAAACAATGAGTGTTTCAAAATGACAGACACAGGTCAGTGGACAGAGCAAGTTTTGACTCCTCTTCATATGAAAAGAAACCAACATCGCTCCTGCTCTCAGAAAAAATGTTGAGATACCACAGTCATGAAGTAGCACAACTAGTTCAATGAATAAATTCCTACTACCCCATAAATGCCTGCCATCCCCATCCTTTTGGCTTACTGTTTACAGCTCCGTTTACTTATTAAGTTTGGAAAAAACAAGGGAGACACATTCATTATGTGCTTTCTGTCACTCCTGGGAGCACACTGAAAGCAAGTAAGACCTAACAACTTATTTGCAGGCACACTGAAGGCCTACAGTCAGCTCGGGCACAGCACTGGAAAAGGAATTTTTTGAAGGAAGTGCAGAAGTGTACTCCAGGCAGCCAGGGCCAAGGCGGACAAAGCTGCCAAAACTAGAGCCACAAGTGGCCCCAGGGAGAGTTTGGAGAGGCTGGTGTGATGTTTATTGCTCTGACAGCAGAGCTGGGTGGTTCGATGTGGGACAGGAATCTCATTCTGCCGGCTGTGACTTCAGTGGTAGTACGTATCTAAAGATGTCTGCAGACTCAGTGTCTCCGTCTTTATCACGGGGCTAGAAGGAGAAGATTGCGGTTCCCTTATCTGTTTTACAAGGAACCACCTTACCCTGACAGACCCACTAGGTCACACAGCACAAGACGCTGCTTACTTCTCCTCTTTATTAAACACAGATTCCGTTTGCAGTAGGTTATCTACCTAGGGACAAGCAGAGGAAAAAAGTCATAGCAATAGGAGGTAGGCACAGGATCCAGTGGCATTCCAGTGAGAGTAGTATGTTGGCATCAGATCCTGCGACCAATCTCCATTTGCTTAGTACTGTTTTTCTTCTTTCCTGATAAGGACCAGAAATTGGCTGTTTTTCAGACTGAAGAGCAAATGTCGCTCCAACGCAGACAAAAGAGGAAAAACCCCCAAACAACTGACATGCTGCAGGCTCTTGGTGCCTTCCAATATATGGGTTCAAACAAGGTAGAGCCTGTATGAAAACCTTTTAAGTAGAAATGGAGAGGAAACCAAGCATATCTTAAATCCCTGTGTCTGAAGCTCCAGCTTCAATCACCAGTGAATGACTGAAGTCAATCTTTTTTGTGGACTGCAGCCTGACTGCTGCCTGGCACAATTATACAACACCAAGGGGACTTCTCATAGGCTTCCTTCAAGCAGAGGAACAAGCCACAGAGTACAGACTGCCAGGAGGATGCTGTAAAACAGGTAACAGCTAAAATATCTAATGCACTAACTTACTAAATATTGGTCATTGGAAGTTTCCAGGCTCTTTAGCCATGGAATAACATGACTGTAACGCAAAAACAGCCCATTATTGCTAGCCACAAACTAGATAGGTTAGGTGCTGGAAACAGCCTGTCTACACAGCACTGCTGCCCCAGTATTTACCCAGGAAAGCCTAGAGAGCTGCAGATACACAAACAAACTAGCTTTCAGCTGGCTCAGGTATGCCTGCAACCAATGACTACAGCTCAGCTAATGCTGTTAAATCAGCTGGAAAAAAAGACTCAGAACAAAGTAGGTAGCTCAGAGAATGTAAGCATTCTTTAAGTTATTTCTCACATGACTTTCTTCCCTGCATCTGTTGGTGCCCTAAGGTGCTTAAATACAAGCTAATTTTGTCATGCATCTTAAACTGGAAGACAGACAGCCGCAGCACTTAATTCAGGCCAAATAAAGCTTATGCCTGACCACATTTGAAGGCTACTACTTTTGTTTAACTTGTCAGGTTTCTCCTTTGAATTTCAACAAGTCAAAAATACAGTTAATTTAGTTTCTAGAACTACCATAAAGACTGAAATATATTGTAACAATATTTGTGTTTCTTTTGAGATTAGCTGCATTTTAGGTACAGGCAAACATCTTTTTATCAGTTGGATTTCAGTTGGGTTTGGCCAGTGCATCAAGTCTTTTTGAAATCAGTGAACTTCATAAAACGTATGTTAGCACATTTATTATCTCCATATACAGCATTTACTCGAACAAACCAAATTTTGTCATCACTAATGGAGGCTCAGTAGAACTAAATGAAGAAACAGACTGAGTTATTTCTTACTTCAAATGAAAATCCAGACCTCATCTGAGGGTCAAGGTCAAAAGGAAGAGTTGGGTGTAAATGCAAAAAGAGCCAGACGGCTTTTAATTATACAGTAGTTGTCATGAGACATTTAGCACTTTAGAAAGGTTTATCCACCTGTTCCAATTTACCCCAAGTGCTTACAATCCATGATGAATGCCAAAACTAAAAAAAAAAAAAAAATCACTGCCATATGGACATATTGAACACACCAACCATAAAAATATTCATTTTCTGCCCACCTAAGAAAACTTTGTAACCATTGCTATTATTCTTATTGGAGAAAATTTAATGTGTAAGTGCGCCAGCAGGCTGGACACGTTGTGACAGATCTTACTTAAAAAGCAAGAATCTTAAAAATACCAGCAGCCTCTAAAGATCACACATCCATTATAGTGTTGCATAGAATGGCAAAGACATATTGAAAGCTTGAGCTTTTCAAAAGCACCATTTACTCAAATTTGTAGATGTTGAAGTAGACTTCTCTCACTCCTGAAATACATTTTTTCAGTTTTGCAAGGCTTGCAGTAACAGTTCTAAGAACTTGATACTGAAGTGAATGAAGTCTGCAGGTCCCACAAACTTCAAGAGTATTAGTAAACCTTAAATCTAAACCACAGCAACAGAACACTAGCTCCACATGTTGTGTCAGTGCACCAATGAAAAAAAATAGAGGTTTCCAAACTGCTTCAAAGTTTCCACTACTAGCCAATCTTGTAAAGACAGACAATATTCTCCATTTTTCTTGAGAAAAGCTGAATTACCTCTATTTTTATATGAAGGAGGAGAAGACTTTGATGATGTAAAGACCAATCAAAAGCAACAGGTATCACTACTGATCAAGTGAGTACCCTCAGACTTGTGCCTAGATAGATTTGGTCTCACAAATCAAGCTGGCAGACTAAACGCATAAAAAGACATTTATTGAAGAAATACAGTAACTTCAGGGATGGCTCCTGTCTTTCACTTCCACAAGCCATTTAATAAAATCTTGTAGCAAAGAGCTGTAAGATTTAAACAGCAGAAAAGACAAGTAGCTCTCTTCTCAGGCAGGCAGGGTCAGCAGCTATTTTGTACCCCTTAGCACCTCTCTCATCCAGTGTGAGACAAGGCTGGGATGGAGACCAGCAATATGAACTTCAGTAGCTTGTGCTGCCTTCTTCCCCTCATAGCCACCATTCCAACTTCTAATAATCCTAATGGCAGTAATGTGGCACAACCCTTGCCAGAGATATGTGCACGAGTTTCTCCAGAAAGGCATCTTGGCCACATCTCCACTGTAAGCACATGGGCATTCAACATACACAGTGAAATCCTGGCAGTGTTGTACTTAATGGCCAGATTTTCATTGATTAAAGCAGGGCCAGACTACCATCTATAATACTTGAACTTGGTCAGAATATCTACTCTTCCTCCTGAGGCTTGTAAGAACCATAAATAAAGTTAGAGCAATACAGTGCTCAGCAGTTCTAGTAGAAGGCCTCCTTTGTTAAAGGAACACAAAAATAGTTGCTTAAGATGGGTTATACTGAATCATAAATGAGAGAAGGCTGCTGAGGGTTTAAAAAAAAAAAAAATCACTACTTTTCTCAGTAGTCAATGTTTTCCTGTTAGTCAGTAAATGGTTTTGATATAGGTGACTTTCCAAAGTAAGCATGATGCGAGGGCTAGTTTAACATTCAAACTAATTTCCAAAGAAATCACCTCAAGTTTCCCTTTGGGACATTTACAAAATATGCCGTTAATTTGTTGCACCTAATTTGTGTGTATGCACTGAGAGGTAATTAGTGTAGAAATCCAACCAATTTTACCATCTTTCTGTTCAACTAACAAATTACTGTTTTCAATGTCTGTTTCTAGCAGTGACAATAGTTTTAGTATTTGCTTAATTTCCATAGACTAGGAATGTACCTCAAGCAAAAGGTACATTATTAATATATGCACATGCAGACGAGCCACAGCTAGCACAAATACCACCACCACTACAGTCGGATCTCCTATACCATGGTACTGCGGGTCTTGCCCTCTATCTGCGAAGCCCTCCTTCTGTGTAGAACGGCAATTCATCAATATGCAAATCTGCCCCGCACCCTCACACGGCCCCCCAGCACTGCTTTGGCACTGCATTGCTGTGTATCGGTTGCCATAGCGGCCGTGCTGGTGGCAGGGGGAAGTGGTGGAGCCACCGCCCTGGCTGTGCGGGTTGATTTGCATATTCATGACTGCATAATTGAATATTCATGTGTGCCAGGTCATGCATGTGCAGTTGCGAAAAAGGGCCTCCTTAATCACTGAAAACTCATGTCGCTAAGATGTGAAGCCGCAATATGGGGGGTGCAAAGTGGAAGAGGGTCAACTGTTTATGTATACAGTCACACAATATTCCCCTGTAGAGTTAAATATATACATATATATATAAAAATATATACATATATTCTAATATATGTTTTATTAGTGTTGAGAAGTTGTGAGGGAGGAGAAGTGAACTCCAGGAAGCCTAAGCTACAAGCCTTTGAGAGAAACATAAAAAAACCAATGAGGTTTCCAGGTGCTTAACTGAGGCTTTATGATTTCAGAGGCTAAAAGCTTCAAAGGCTGTCTCACTGACTACATTCTCTTCTGTCATGACTCCCAACAATTGTATGTACACATGATGTCTTCAGAAACAAATGATTATGCTTCCTGCAAGCCCACTGTTACAAGTGAACATGTTCATAGCAAATGTCACTACAAGCTGGGCTGGACTTAGAAGGAAGTGTCTTACAGCAATCCTGATTATGCCAGACAGATTTCTGAGNGGTTGATTTGCATATTCATGACTGCATAATTGAATATTCATGTGTGCCAGGTCATGCATGTGCAGTTGCGAAAAAGGGCCTCCTTAATCACCGAAAACTCACGTCGCTAAGATGTGAAGCCACAATATGGGGGGTGCAAAGTGGAAGAGGGTCAACTGTTTATGTATACAGTCACACAATATTCCCCTGTAGAGTTAAATATATACATATATATATATATATATATATATTCTAATATATGTTTTATTAGTGTTGAGAAGTTGTGAGGGAGGAGAAGTGAACTCCAGGAAGCCTAAGCTACAAGCCTTTGAGAGAAACATAAAAAACCAATGAGGTTTCCAGGTGCTTAACTGAGGCTTTATGATTTCAGAGGCTAAAAGCTTCAAAGGCTGTCTCACTGACTACATTCTCTTCTGTCATGACTCCCAACAATTGTATGTACACATGATGTCTTCAAAAACAAATGATTATGCTTCCTGCAAGCCCACTGTTACAAGTGAACATGTTCATAGCAAATGTCACTACAAGCTGGGCTGGACTTAGAAGGAAGTGTCTTACAGCAATCCTGATTATGCCAGACAGATTTCTGAGTCAAATACAGAGGATACAAACTGAACCAGGACATTTCTACAGTTCCGTACCTCATCCATTATAAAACTTCCAAATGAACAAGGATCCCACTGGCAAAAACATCCTTCACGACTTGACCTCATGTGTAACAAGACTAGACCCATTCTTTGTATTACGTCAGGCAGGAGTCCCACAGGAAAAAAAATGTAGTATGTGATCTTGTTACCAAAGGTCAAAGCACACGTCTGCAGCTATGGTTCCATGTTTCCATGTTTTCCAGCAACTGAGTGGCTATGATGCAACTAATTTGTTAAAATACAGTGTCCAAGTTCCCTGATAATTCATAGAATTGAGCAAATTCATGCACACAATTTTGATAACCACATATGCATATAAAAGTATCCATCATACAACCAAAGTAGGAATGTAAATGCATAATTGATCATTAAGTCTAGAGCCATCTGCATTTCACAACAAAAGCTTTTGAAAAGCTTGGTTTTGCAAGATAAGATGGTAACCTGTGGAAAATCAAGCAAATTAAAAAATAAGACCACTCAGTACAAGTTTTGTTTAACACTGTGTGTACAAGACTGCACCAAAAGGAAATGCAAATAATCGTACAACACGTATTTACCAGCATAGACTTTATTTCTTTTCAAAATAATGGTGCTTGTTTAGATTTAAAATACTGAAGTAATTATCTAAAACAAAAGTACATTTTGTTAGAACTTCTGGTAAGTGTCCATCTTGAGTTCTGAAAATGTGTGACAGAATACAAGAAAATATAAAACTGGGTTAGCAAAATACAGTAACGGAGCTTTACAAGAGGAACACACATTTTACATTATTTTAACTAATGTATATTTTATCAGGGAAACATGCTGTAACAGCTTTCCACTTAGAATGCCTGCCTATAAATTTAATCTGAATCTGATTAATCTGCATTTAATCTGCAACCTGAATCCCAGGAAAAATTCACTTCTGATCAAGTCAAGGCTAGTAGGTCCAAGGGGAAAAAAATCCATATCAAGCTGTGTTTCTCCATTGAACAAATATTCCCTTTTTCCATAAAGTATTCATTTGAAATTTTAATAGATCACTATATATAATAAAATTGCAATAAAACATTCTCTTACTATTCATGATTCAACTATGTTTGTAACTATATTGTAAGTAATTTATATGAAAACAGTTAAGTGTTCCATAAAAAAAATATTTATTTATTGCATCTAGTGAAAAAAACCCACAACTTTGATGGTTCTTAAAAAAAAAGACTTGCTGTTGGCTAAATATCAAACAATCCCTTCTTGTGGCTTGCTTTTTCAAGAATTATGAAGAAACTCTGAAGTTTGTTGTGATCTAGACAATCAAAGATGATTAGTCTCTATGGGAGCAGGATGCACAGTACTTGATTAAACCCACAAACTTCTCAAATGAGCTATAAGGATAAAAAAAAGTGGTTTGTTATTGTGTCCATTTCCAAAGGACAGCTCACAAGGTTTCCTCCTCACGTAAAAACTGGAACACAGCAGAGAAGTCTTTCAGGGCATAGCCTTTGGCACACATCATCCTGTAGATCTGATGTGCCTGGGATCCCAAAGGAACTGGTGTCTTTGTGTTGGTGGCAGAAATCTGGGCCAAGCCAAGATCCTGTGAGGAGTAAGAAGAGAGGAAGAACAGAAGGGAAGGGAAAAAGTCAGGGGAGAAACAAGGATATAAATAGCCATGTACATATTACAGGTTATTTGGCTTCCACTGTGATAAGAACTCTACTGCCAACAAATACAATACTCCAGGCTTAAAATTTCAGCCCTGGAAGAAGTGTCTTGTTTAGTTTTTATTTCTTAAAACAGTAATTCAATGTTATTCAACAGAAAAACCTGAAACTTTGCCAGGCAGACAACCACCTCAAGAACAGAAGGAATTTTAAGATCCTAGATCTCTACTAACCTGGTAGCAAGACTCACTCTTTCCGCCCACTATGTTATGTCATGTCCAAAAAGAAAATCTCCCTGGCTGTTCACTAAAGCATTTCACATAGATTTAACAGAAGCTTTTTCTTGCATGGCCAAGAGGACTCATTTCTAGAAAGAGATCAAATCAGTCACAAGGAATTTGATGAACAAGAAAATGGAAGATGCGTAGCATACTTACATTTACTGTAATGTAACCATTTAATAGCAAAATGAGAGGCATAGGCCACTTTGTGAATATAAATGGTCTGCAGCCTAACTGGAAGGATGCATTAGAGAATTCCTTAGGGGGCTGTCCAGGGTATGCTACAACACAAACTTTTCTTTAATGACTTTTTCTTTAATGACTTTCTTTACTAAAGGAACACAGGAAATAACATCACTGCATTTTTAAACATTCCATCTGGGGGAAAAAAAGAGAGGGAAGGTTTTGGGTTGAAAGGGATGTTAAAGATCATCTAGATCCACTCCCCCTAGACATGGGCAGGGATACTTTCCACTTTATCAGCTGTTTCAAGCCCCATCAACCTGGCTTTGAATACTTCCGTGGATGGGGCATCTACAACTTCTACAGGGAATTTGTTTCAGTGCCTCACCACCGTCCCAATAAAGAATTTTTTCCTAACATTTAATCTAAATCTACCCTTTTCAAGTTTGAAGCCATTAACCCTTGTCCTGTCATTACATGCCCTTGTCAAAAGTCTCTCTCCATATCTTTTGTAGGTCTCCTATAGATCCTGGAAGTGACTATAATGTCTCCCTGGAGCCTTCTCTTTTTCGGGCTCAATAACTCCAACTCTTGAAGCCTGTTTTCACAGGCAAGACGACCCAGCCCTCTGATGATCTTCAACAGATCTTGCAGGTCTAAGGATCTCGAACTACACTGCAGTCAAGGCTGCTCCTGAGATTCACATTTGTTACAGGTCCCTCCTTGTTGGTGTGAACAAGGTCTAGCATAGCACCTTTCCTTGTTGGCTCCTCTATTATTTGGAGAAGGATTTTATCATCAGTGCATTCCAGTAAATTCCTAGATTGCTTATGCCCTGCTGTGCTGTTCCTTCAGCAGATATTGGTGCTTGACGTTCACAATGACACTCCTATCTGTCTGTAGAGGGATCGTGTGCTCAGTCACCCTGGTGAGGTGATCTGTAGCAGATCCTCACTATAATGTCACCTGTCCCTGCCATCCTTTTAATCCTGAACCATAAGCTCCTCATTCATCTCTAGGTGGAGCTCCATGCACTTCATTTGGCCATTGACACACAGGGCAACATCCTCTCCTCATCTACCTGCTTAACCTTCCTAAAGAGCCCATATCCTTCCATTCCAACACCCCAGTCATAGGAGCCGTCCCACAACATCTCCATGATGCCAATAAGATCACAGCCTTGCAGGCATGTGCCCACAGCACTTGCATGGAGTAATTTAAGTTGGGCTCTGATGAAGCCGACTTACTGGCTGGAGTGACTGCAATTCCTTTGTGCTGCTCTGCAGGTGCTCTCTTGCTGGCCTGCAATACATCTCCAGGCTCTCGGAAGCTATTGCTCTCACTGAAATCAACTGATAGGAGTAGGATGGATGCAGGTTCCCCTCCCCCAGCAAATTTAGTTTAAAGCCCTCTTCATCAGCTTTGCAAGCCTGTAACTGAAGATGCTCTTTCCCTTCTCTGACAGATGGACCCCATCTTTGATACAGAAGAACTAAGAGACAGTAATATTGCTGAGAGCACCTTTGACTTCTCAGGGATGACTTACAAGACAGGTCTTTACTTTCCGTGTGTCTGGATTTGAATTAGCACAAGGAAATTCAAGATCTTACTCTACTCTCTAAATGTCACTTCGATCTGTAAATCGGCTCTATAAAGGTCATTCTGATACAAATCAGAATTATAGTTACTTTTCCTATTACGCTCGAATGACTTCAAGTTCTAGGAAAATGGGAAAAACATACATATCAGATGACACAGGATCCAAAATAGTTTTCATCTGCATCAGGGCAGATCATTGCTTCTGGTCTAGCAACCGTGTTGAAAGACCTGACAGATCTTTAACCTCACTTAAAGTAAGATATTCCATGACATATTCCTAGCTTCTCATAAACCCTCTTTGTGCAACCTGTTCCCATATTATTAATTTTATCCTCTAACTCCAATCTAGTGAAGGTGCTTGGTATTGGTAGTGATGACGCTGACCTGTTTCTTTCTGAAGAGACAGCCACAGAAGCAATCCCTGAAAATTCTGAACAGTCTGCTAGCCCAAATACAGTTCCATAAATGTCCTGGTTTTGGCCAAGGACAGGGTTAGTTTTTCACAGTAGCTGTAAGGAGGCAGAGCCTGGAGCAATGAGGGCATGTCCAAGACCCTAATGTTATTTGATACCATCTTATATCATTGCCAGGGGCAAGGGAAAGGGACTCTCTCTCTTACTTCTAGGAAGAGAGGATGTTCCTTTCTGGATATGGAAAAGCATGGCAGTTGGAGGGTCTGTCTGCCATTTTTTTCAGTGTCCTAGGCTTGGTGAGCATTTTGCATGAAAATCACCCTCTCTTTGTGCATTTTGTTATTAATATTGTTGCTGTTATTTTTCTTTTTCTTATCTCTCTGCTGTTTCTAGTAAATTGTCCTTATTTCCACCCGTGATCTTTGCCTTTTGTCTCTCTCACCTCATGGAGGGGGAGGGCAGTGACTCACAGTTTTCTTTTTAGCGGAAGTACTAAATTGAAAAATACCATTCCTAAACCATGACAATAAAGTGGGTCTGTTCACTTTAATAACTCTGACTCAAAAATGGCTGAAACATTCAAGAACATTTCAGTAGAAAAATGGACAAGGACTCCTAACTCTGCAGTGCAGGAAAGTTGTTTTGCTTTTTTAAATTCCGCTCTGTAAATTAGAGCTTTGAAGGAAAAAAGTACAAACTGTAAATAAAGGTTATCTTTAGCCTTAGATGGTGAAGTATTTTGCACCTTTTCTCTTGAGATTGGAGATTCCTCAAGTGAAATAGTACAAAACAGCTCTGAAAGAAATTTCCCTTTGCTGACGTATCTGGAAAAGTAAAAATGAGAGCATGTTTATGGCTCCTCCTCTCATACTCTTTGGAACTGACAGCATCTTCCAGATGCCTCACTGAATATTCTAACCACTTTTTCTCAGCTTGGAATAGAAAAACAGATTCTCTTTCACAATCTGCTTCCAGTGCTCACTTTGGAATTACCTGATTCTTTACATTTATTTTGCAATTGACATAAATGAAACTGCCATTTGGAATAAAGCTCAAAGGCTGTCTTGACATGACTCAAGAAGAATATGATATAAATCTAGCTCTTCTCAGGATCCAAAGTTGACATTTAATTAGCAACTGTGTTGTCAGTGAAAGATGGAACTTCTGGCCTGCAATGCCTTGGATGCAAAGATGGCATGAGGAAATAAACTAGATCTTTTAAATGCTAAATCTTTAGAGCAAGTTTCAGATTGACTAAATTCTATATTTCAATATTAAATTTTAAGATCAAAGAGCTTTTCAGAGGTGTCTGGTAAGTTTTCTGACCGAAACACTTAAAATAAGGATCCTCTGGCTTTAAGAGATCCATTGCTGATAAAATATTTTTAAGAAAGCCTTTGACTTCTACTGTAGCTGATATGGGTGCACTAACTCGAAGTTCAGTAACTGTGTTTAGTGACTGTTACTGAGGCACTTCTAGGTATTTTTATTGTGGAGTATAGTACTTTCTCCTCATCCTCAGGGTTTTATCTTCCTCTTCCCCCTTTGAATGTATCTTTTTTATTTCACAGTGTCACAGTATCTCATTTATGCTATGAGGTAATAGACACTGCAGCATGAAACAAGGATGACGGCCAGAATTGATTCTGAAATCAGCAACACAAGAAACAAAATGAACTTTGAGACAGGGCCAAGATCAGATTGCTTATCTTTAATCAATAGTCCTGGCAAAACTTTTAATAAGCCAGTAATATAAATAACACTTAATTGTCCCCCATGTTCAATACAACAAAGATTACGTAAAACCTGCTGCTTTCCAGAATTTTAACACATTCCTCAAAGAAATTAAAGTTCCTGGTCATTGATTCCTAAATGCAAAATGCAGCAGGTCAGCCATTGACGGCGTTTGAGCCATGCAGCATTAGCAAATTTGTGGTGCTACCAAATATAAAACACTCTGTTTTATTTAACTGAATGTGCAAATGCACCAACCAATTGCTCTAAATCAATTGGAAAATGACATGAACTGTATCAGTAAGCACGTATTACATACAGGAGCTCCGGCACTTTGGAGATTTGCATATCAGTATCTGAGTCTGTTCACCACCTTTGAGAGTGTTGTTTTCATTTTAAGTGCTAAATTTACACTCTACATGGAAAAGCTGAAAATGGACAGAATGCCTAACCAACTGGGAGAACTCATAAATTGGGATGCTGAAAACCTAGCCTGTATGAACTCAAATGCTGCCTTCAAGACAGTATCTCCATTAAACTGATATTCAGTTTTTTATTTCCAGAATATACTTTTTTTCAGATGAGAAAGCTCTTCCAGGGCTGGTTTTATAATTTATCTCAGGCAACCATTGTGCTCAGTGCAGAACTAGTTCAAGAGTCAGAATCCTGTAGCCTGTTCCTTCAACAATGTGTCCTCATCGGTGGGATGCAGAGTCCTGACCTCCTTGCCTACTTTTCTCTGGCTTTGCTTTTCTGCCCACAGAGTGACTCAGGACAATGCTTTTCCTGGAACAGCCAAGAGCATGGCAGTAAGCGCATTCTCCTAGGATGAGATAACGGGAGGTTTTCAACTCCCTCATTCTGAGAAGGATCTAAATCCCAGACTTCATTGACAAGTACATAATTTAGATCACTAGGTTATTACTCATGAAAAGCACTACTTCTGCTACCAACTAATACAATTCAGATACCTGCAGAAGACTAGCCTGTCTGAGGGTGTGGGTTGAAATCTACTTGCTTTCTGCATTCAAAATGTCCTTTGGCAGAGGGACAGGCACATAAGCAATTGAGTTTGCAAGGAAGGGTATGCTAAAGGGTATGTCCAATAGCACCATTTAAGATACGTAGAAGAGAGTGGACCCAAAATCTAAGATGATTATGCTACTGTTACACCTAATTGAGTCACCTGGATTTTCCTGAATTCTCTCTTGAATTTAGGCTCCTAAACTCTAGAGGAGTCATACAAGAGGCACCTAAATGTCTTGCTGAACACTTGCCTTACATGCAAATTCATTGAGACTCCTTCATTAAGGCAGAAATCAAAAAGATTGTGCAAATAATCTCAGTGAATGGCTCAGCAGGAACAGTGGCTAGAAAGAAGCTGCAGGCTAAGGAAAAGCTCCCTAAACAACTCATTAATTCACAGCTACAGTAAGAGGCTGGGTTTCCCCTCTGTTCATGCCTAGATATTATCCTGTAATAATAAATTTTTACTGATTAGAAAGTTTGCAAGAAGCCCAGAAAGAAGCAACTGCGCATACTTTACATGCAAATGTTATGTACCTTAGCCATGAGTGTTGTCCCAAAGCCACCTTGGTAGTTATTAGCAGACGGTACTCCTTCCATCACTCCAGGAACAGGGTTGTATGTATCACTTGACCAACAGCGACCTGAGCTCATATTTAGGATTTTGGCCAGCAGCTTTGGGTCAAGGCCTAATCTGTCAAAGGTCAGGGAAGAGAAGCGTTAATGCCAAAATGCACAAGACATGGGTGACTTGTTTTATATCTTAGGACTCTATCATCATTCCTCTCCCTCTATTATAAGTCATGAAAAATGACAGAGTATTGATATTGGGGGCAGGGATGTTGTATCTTAAATTAAAGAGCATCAATCCACCAGTAGGTGTTTGGCGCTTTTTTCCTTGTGCACTAAGCAAATCCTCTTCACCTAGCAATTTTCAAAGTGCAAGCAAAATAAAGGTCCTCTGAGAACAGCATTCCCTTGTATTTTGATTACTAAAAGGCATTCTCTGTTCTGCTAACTGCTTGGTGCTAGTGCATTTCTGAAGTAAACAAGATAATGCAAATGATTCTGCTCTAATAATGTGAATAGAAATGCTACACTTCTCAAAAATATTACTACTGTATACATCTGTACATTTGTGGTTTTGTTACTATTAAATCTTCATTATATACTCTTGCTTATGAGGCAAGTCTGCATCTCACTGTGACATATGTTATGTAGTCGCAAACATATATTATAGTTCTGGGTCAGCTGCTGATAAGGTTACTGATCCCAATAAAACAAAGCTTGTCCAAGTAGAAACGTCATTTGTTCTACCATAGAGATGATGGCATAAACTGCTGCTCAGTGCAGTCCCTGAAAATTCTTCAATATTGTAGGAAATGAATCCCCTTAGGAATTCACATTTATGCTAATATAAATTGCAAGTGTAATTTTACATCAATTGCATTTACACCAAGGACAAACACGGCAGTTTAACTGCCCCTGTACAAAAAAATGGCTCAGGACATTAAAAGAAAAAGCAAGGGAATTATCTCCAGTAACAATCCAAGATGAGAGAAAGACATTTTAAAAGGGATATGTGTTTCTCAACCTTCTACAACATTTTTTTTTAAAGAATTCAATGTTTCTTATGTTAGCTCTTGCAGAGCTCCACAGCCTAACAGTGCTCCCAAGCACTGTAGCGCTCATGGTTTTAATTTGTAGATGAGAAAAGCTCCTTAACAATGGAACAGTTGCTAAAATAAATGTCTATTTATTCCAGTAGACATTTCAGATTTGAAAAACTACATTTAAGATAGTAGGCCCTACAGCATGGCTCCTATTCCTATAATGGCACATGCCTCTTGCAATTCTGCCATCCTAATGTGAAGCAAGATAATTTTCTGTACCTCAGATAGCTTTTTAGCATTACTGCTGAGCATTGTTATTTATGATTTGCTTCAGCAGCCCCTGGAATTCAATGAAAAGTCTCCTGCTGGCCTGAATGGGATCAAGCTTTGTTCTTCTCCCCATTTTTAAAAAACTTCCGAGTCAAGTGAATGCCATTTATTAAAACAACCCCTATTTTTCAGTACCAATATATATGCACAGTATTTGAATTGTACTTTTATCTTGCGTAGTGCATCAAAGTCTTCCTCATCAAGAACCACTCTGGATAACAGCTTTAATTGCTGCAATAGGAAAAAAAACCCTGCATTGGGAGCATTCAGAGCCTGAGCTTTCAAATATGCAGAGGTTCCTTTTTTTTCCCCCAAGACAAATGTCTTGGCTTGTTTGTTTCCTTATCATTGTTACATCCATATCAGTATTTTTAACAACATAATGCCTGCTTGTGCCATAACTAGCTGCACGCAGAGGCCCGTAATTACAGGGTGAGTCTACTGCAAGATAGAGAGCCTATTATTTCAAAACACATATAAAGAATTCTTACGGTGTTCCAACTACCTCTCTGTGAAAGTATACTTTAAAAAAACCATGCATGTATCATACAGATACGTAAAATATTGTCTTGCACTAGATCTGGCATATTTTTTCTCTCTGAAAATAAGAAGGAAGATAGTGTCAGTTTGTATCCCTGCTTCTTCAGAATTCATTGCTCTTAAAACACCATGCAGCTTCTCTTCAGGAGACCTGAACCTATTTTTTTTTCTCCTTTGCAGCAAGTGTATCATTAATAAGAGCAAGTTAGAAGTGCTTTGCATTTCATCTTTCTGAAGATTCATCCACTGGTGCATATATAACTGACAGTTAAAATTAGACATATATTAAAATCAGTTACTGAAGAAGTCCTCTGTCTTCCACTGTGCCCAAAGCTTGTAATGGTCTGAAACCAGCTAGAATATACAGTAATTGTCATTCAGCAAGAGTCTATCCTAGAAAGTCATGCTTCAGTGGAGAAGACTGAGTTTCCATTTGAAATCAACAAATTAATCCAAGACAGGTATCTGAAAGGGCAAGTTTAATAGGAAGCAGCTACTGGGCTCTCAACCATGATAAAATGTTATTGCTGTTTCCCTGTAAATTGGCTGGGAACATACGATACTCTCTGCATAAGAGCTCCATTGCTGTTCAAGAGATATACTGCTCCAGCTATCAAAATGATGACAGTCTGCCAGTCCCCATAACAACTTGCCATTGGATGTGGGAAGAGCTTGTGCATGTGTGTGTGAATTTACAATTACCAAAATGTTCTTCTCCCTTATAAGCAGAAAAGAAGCCCATGTATTAACTGTACTTATAATAAAGAAAAAACAATTGCTT
>WEKX01005654.1:0-12098 GCA_013390025.1 Pitta sordida | reverse complement strand
CAGACTAAGACTACATTTAAACTCAGAAGGAGGAGAAAAAGTTCTTCTATCACCTTTTCACTTTATGTATCTAAAAAAGGAAGCGGCCATAAATCCATATGTAGAAAAGTTGCTTAGGAAGGAGCTGTTTTGGCATACATCTGGGTGCCACTGCAGTCCCTTCTCACAGAGTTGATTTTCTCCACTGTTGAAAGTACAAAAGTGATTTTGCAATGAGGTTATTGCCATAGAGCCCTTACTGCTCTCCTGGTCCCTTATATCCCAACTATGTTAAGCAATCTTGTTCCTGTCTTGTGTTGCCACATAAGCCCTTCTTTGAGACTCTGCAGGCAATTTCTGAAGGGAACGCAAACTGCCTGTCAGGGGGCAACTTCCATCTGACCTAAACACAAACCAAGAATCACCAATGCATCATTTCTGTGCTTTGTTTTGCTGGTACTAGAAATTGTTTCACTGGAACTCAGGGCTCAGTGAAACAAACTTACTGACACTGAAATGATCAGCAAAATGAACAAGAAAACTAGTTTCTGATTATGGATGGTATCAGTTAATGCTTTTATTTCTTATTTGTGAAGCTTATATGTACTCTGTGTGTTGGTTTGACACAGTAAGTCAGTAAGTATTTTGCAATATGCACATTATCCATAAAACTGAATGGCAAAATCTACTCAGGATTTTTCTACTGAAAAGTTGCAGTAACAGAAAAAAAACCCAACCACAAATGACAATGCAAATTGACTTCCACAATGTCAGCCACACCTTTTAACTTTTACTAGCAACATTCATAAAGCATCAGGAAATTAATGGAACAAATTAAACAGAACAAACCCAGCATTTTATTGGTCAGAACCAAGGATAGGAATTTAAAAAAAAAATTATTTATGCAATCTAATCCAAATAACTTCCAGTGAAAACAGACATCTTCATCAGTAAATGAAGATTATTAGTAAATAAAGATGATGTTGAAGTAGAAAAGCAAGTGGAATAAAAATACACAAATTACATGGCAATATTGTCTATTTTTATGGGACGTTATTGTAGAACTTTTCCTCTTTAATGTCAGTTTTCATTCCTCCTCACCACATTCAATGTAATAGTTACGGTGAAATTTGGAAAAATTCTATAATTTCAAGTATAAAATAAACAAACCAATAGTATATGTAATATAGAAATATGAAATTAATAAACCAGTCACTAACTACTTCATAAAATGAATTCTTAGACTGCATGGTTTATGAAAACATTAGAGAAGAAGTGGTTTATTAAGAGAATTAGTATCACACTGTTTTGAAGATTCAAGCTCAGAGTATATGTTGGTTTATGGAAAGGGTTTTAATATGACTTTCTAGTTATATCTACTTCAGAAAGCAATATTTTGAATCATCCAAAGTCCCCAAAACTCAATTTAAATGATGTAGCAGATATACAAAATGCATGACATAAAGACATTTTATATTCTATCTAAAAGTTAAAAACATATCTAAGTTCCACAATTCCTATTCTGAATTTTTAGATATTCAGTATATTTTACCATTATCAGGTCAGAGTCAGACTTCACCAGATATGAGCAATGCAATAAATCAAGCTCAGCTTTCTACTCTCTCCAGACTAGGCAGCCACACTATCATTTGAGCTTTACATTAGGGAGAAAAAAAACACATAAATTTACTAATATAGTAAAACTTCTAATAATTAGAATGACAGCTGTTAACCTGTACATTAGAAATTTTTACACACCAAAAATGGAAAGCTTTTATTCTAGTTATAAGCAGAAGTCATCTTCTCCAGGATTTAAATCACAGCAAATTAAAATCAATGCAAGAGCCCTAAATTACTTCATAAGGCTTTAAATTACTGGCACTGTCTTAAACCTCATGCAGTTTCTGACTAAATGAGATTCTGCTATTTGTATAATTTGGGTTACAATCAGCAAATTTCTTCTACAATAAGTACAGTTCCTTCTTGATAACCCTGATTGTAGGGTAGGAAGGTTTATATACCGTCACCTTCACACTGAATTTTTGCTTACAAATGCTGAATAAAAATTCAGCCAAAATTTAAACTGAAAAAGAAAAAAAAGAAAATTCTAAACACCTTGAAGCTACAGTGACTCAAGTCATCAATGTGCACTGCACAGGGTTTACATGCCCAGAATATCTGGCTTGCAAATGTCTTGATTTTATTTTACCTTCAATTTTAACTTTAATCATTCCTACAAATGTAGATAAAACTGTAACGAAAAATTAGTTGCATATGCTTTATTAAGTGAATCATGATTTAAAGCACAACTTGATAAAAGCATTCTGGATAACACTGGATTACAATAGTTATAAACAATGCTACTGGTTTCATTATGGCTTGATGCAGATGCTTCAGTATTTTACAGACTCTCAATTTTCAAATGTAAATGGTACAGGATATTGATAAACCAATTAGCACTGATGCAAAGCAAATTCCTCTTTTATCTCAATTACAACATGACAACTTAATAGGTCAAGATAGTCTAACATCTGAGACAAGGGCAATTCAATAAAACAACTGCATCTTGATATGGTAATTAAGAGGAAATGTGAATCCATTACATTGTCTCGTGTATGTGCGCATATGTAGGTGTTCTCTATTTATTCAAGCATTTTGATGCCCTCATACTGTTCTTATAGTGTATCACAGCCATATGAACACAATTGAGCTCAGCTGCTAAGTATTTACAGTTTCTGTAGTTTATCAGGCAAATTTTAAAGATGCAACAGTGCAGACAAATAATTAATGCAATGTCCTTAAAAGATACACAACTGCAAGGTAATCTCTTCAAACACAGGACTTCTCTGTCCATAAATTTGCAAATGGTTTAGATCTAGCTAGAAGAATTTATGATAGGTTCAAATACTCTGATACTGAACTAGTACTTGCATCTACTCTATTGGAAAATAAAACAAAATCACAAAGACCACAGCAAAATAAACAGGTTAAAATTGGAAAGCAAAAATAATTTTGCTTGAATATGCAAAGTTAGATGCATCTTACAAGTTAGACGCATCACATGCTAGAAAGAAAATGGTACTCTTAGCACTGACGAGTTTAATGGAGTATACTGCAGCTCTTTGGCAAGATATGAGTTTTGGCAATTAGGACTAACTGCACTCAAAAAGTTGAAGAAAGGTAGATGTTCTGTTTTATGCTTTAATCTTAATTTGATATACACACTGCAGCAGACGTTTTGTTTTACAATGTATTTTGGAACAATTTAATAAAGTAAAAAAAGCCAATGAGAACCCTAATGGAGTGTAATACTCTGAATAAACTGTACATTAGCTTAGAATACAGACAACAACTTACTTCCATATTACCTCTGCACGTTTATAATGCAAGACAACATTATTGTACACTGCACTACAGCAGAACAAATAAACTCTTAACTTCAGATGCAGAATGCGACAGCCAATGCAAGAAAATATTCCCATTCTGAAAACCCCTACTTTATTACATAATCCCTTCAGCTTGTTAATGGTTTTATAAGACAACTTCTGGCAAAAGTTTATGTATGCCATTTAATTATCATTGTCGCAGCAAATCAACCATAATATACAAAAACTGTAAACATGGAAAGAATGCTTCAATCCAGTACAAAAATCAAACAAACCTGATTCCAAGATTCATAGCCTCAGCAGTTCCAATCATACTGATGGCCAAGAGCATGTTGTTGCAGATCTTTGCAGCCTGAAAATATGTGAAACTATCTATTAATTTATGTATTTAATAAGTATGTTACTCTTACTACAGTAGCTCAACCAGTATACTTCAGAGCATCCAGTAAATATAAATTTAGAAGGAACAAAATTAAAATATCTGTCTTCTAAGAAGTATAATCTCAACAAATCAATGTGGAGAAACACGAGTCAGATTTTGGTACTAAGCTACACAACATAATGGACAAAAGGGCCATCAACTTATCTTACAACCTTAGGGTTAGAGACAAGTAAACAAGTAGGAATTATGAAGATGATGCATTTAGTTCCAGAATAAAAAAGTAGGTATTAACAGAGAAAAAGGTAGAAACAGAAATAACAATTAATCCTTCAGAAAGCATTACCTGTCCGGTTCCAACCTCTCCACAGTAAACCACATTAGACCCCATGCATGTCAGCAACTCTTTGGCAGCGTTAAATTCTTGTTCCACTCCACCAACCATGAAAGTAAGGTTTCCAGCTCGAGCAGCTCCAACACCTGAATCAAGAAAATATTGGATTCAATACCATTATTAAAAAATCCCAAAACTTAGGGATTTTATCTTACCAGTAAGGGTCTGATGATGCAAAATTAATACTTCACTTACGATGAACCTCTCAAATTCTATGTAAAAGCAAGCCTATACTCTCAGCACTCAGTGACTGTAATTCTCAAACATCTGATAGAGATAAAGCTACCTTATTTTCCTGTCACATTGGCGGATAAAGGTCACAAGACTTACATAAAACTGGCAGTGTAATTTTTATAGCTTATACAAAGAAACAATCAACTCTTCCTGCAACTTTGCACTCCCAAAAATTCACTGTATCTGAATTACTAAATGGAACTTCTTTTCTGTCCAACTATTCTTCACATACAACCACTGACAAACTACTGCTCAGTTAACTCTGCTTTTATCACCCTTTCTAAACCTATGCTGATTTTTTGAATGCTTCCTGCTGCAAACAATAACTGACTTTCAAATTAAACAAGCTCAGTTAGGTATAGTGCTCTGAAGTGCTGTACTGCAGCTAGAGAAGTGGTCAGTTTTGGACTTTGTTTACAAGATGAAGGACAGTTACACTGTATGTCCTCATACTGAAGAATTTGATGAATTTTTGTTTGCTTTTCAATAAAAATTTCAACTGATGCACTGTCCAGCTGCTCTGTGTGACTGTGTCTACAAATTCCCCTTTCTTTATCTGCCACCTGTTTATTTTCCCCATCCTGCCTTTCAACATGCACCATCTTTTGAAGTCACTGAAGAATTTCAGACAAATTTGACAGATCAAGATCTCAAAAAGTGTAAATACCTACCAGTTATGCAAAAATAGGCAACAGTAAAGAGGCTCACACTGATGAAGTACATGCTCAACCTATACTAGAAGCTAGAATCACAGGATTTCAACCCTCCTGCTCAAGGAGAGCCAGCTGAGGCACGTAGCCCAGGACAACGTCCAGTCAGCTTTTGAGTATCTCCAATGTCTCCAGAGCCTTTCTAGGCAACCTCTTCCTGACAACTCTCACAGGAAAAAAGTGTTTTCTTGAGTTCCAGATGAAATTTCATGTCCTTTAATTCATGCCCATTGCCTCCCATCCTACCACTGAGCACTACTGACATGAGTGTAGCTCGCTCTTTCTCGATCTCTCCCATTGGCCTTTTATACATATTGATAAGATTCCCCCCGAGCCTTCCCTTCATGCTAAATAGTCTCAGGTCTTTCACTCCCTCCTCATATGAAAGACGCTCCAGAACCTTCATCATCTTCATGACCCTTAGCTGGACTCACTCTAGTAAATATGTTTATTTCCTGTGCTGCTAAGTCCATAACAGGAGCATGAAGAACTCAGACCTATAGCTTTAAAAAAACCAATCAGTCTATATACAGAACAGTGCTGAGGTGCTGAAATATATGGTGGTGAAAATCACACAGTATCACAGTATCACAGTATTAGCAAGGTTGGAAGAGACCTTGGAGATCATCAAGTCCAACCTGTAACCCAACACCAACCCATTGTCTAAACCATGGCACTACCCACAGGACCATCCAGTCCAACTCCCCACCTACTAGACCATGTCACTGAGCTCCTCATTGAGTCTTCTCTTAAACACCTCCAGGGATGGCGACTCCACCATCTCCCTGGGCAGACCACTCCAATGAGCGATCACTCTCTCTGTGAAAAACCTCGTCCTAACATTCAGGCTAAACCTCCCCTGGCATAGTTTAAGGCCATGTCCTCTCGTTCTGGTGTCGTCAGCCTGAGAGAAGAGGTTCACACCCACCTGGCGGCAACCTCCCCTCAGGTAGTTGTAAACAGCAATTATTTCGCATCTGAGCCTCCTCTTCTCCAGGCTGAACAACCCCAGTTTCCGTAGCCGCTCCTGCCCAAGTGGAAAGACACCCTATTTGCAGCCAATTCTTAATCTCACTTGAACAACTCCTCTTCAGGCAACTCACAGAAACTGGGCTAAAAGTAAAGACCAGATTTAGAATGTGCACAAACAGGTCATTGTCATCTTGTTGACGACCAGTTCACTATGTACATCACCACAAAGATTGCTACATTAACAAACAAAATTATTTTCATTCCATTCCTCTAGCTATTTTTATTCAAACCGCATAATGGCCTTTACCACTAATCCTGTGATCTGACCTGCAGCAAATTAAGTAGACAATTTAAGTCAAAGCTTACAAACAAAATCCAGTACTATCCATCATAGGTCAATAGCCTTGTATCTAGATTACAGACTGCTAAATAGCTTCAGAGATTCATTTATTAGAGCAAAATTAATGCTGACAATAGTTTTCAGCTGGTTAATCTTCTGACAGCTGCACTCTCTCACTTGCTCAAACACATTTCAAGAAGAAAAAATAAATTAGTTAAGTAGAAAAAAAAGAGCAATTTGTTGTAGAATGAAGAAGGCTTGGAAAATTCTTGTTTGAAAAAACCCCCACCTGTTTACTTAATGGTAAATTTTTCCATCTAGGGTCCTTGCTGACTATCAGCTATTTTATCAGAATCAAATGAGCAATTAAAAACAAAATTGGTATGGCTTCTAGGAGTACAAGAACTATAACTTCAGCTAAAAATAGAAATTAAAAAATCATTATACAAGAATGTACAGCTTTACTTCACACAGATTCCATACCAACAACATAAGCCAGTAAAGTATTACATATCAGCTTCTGACACTAAAGAGAGCAATGGAGATGCAGAAGAGCTAATGCAATTCCAAAAAGCTAACAATTGTTTTTCATATTTTGATATTTTAAAAGAAGTCTTATCACCTAACATAATGCTTTATGTTACCACTGCTGAGAGGGTCAAAAGTCCTTCAGAATTTATCTGCTCTTTCTAAAACACAGAAGCCCTCTTCACATTCTTAGGGAATGATTTTCAGAGAAACTATCTGTGATTAGCATGTGTTAAGATTTCCTTCTCTGCTGCAAAGCAAGACTGATGAAGTCCATGGCTACAGACTTCCACTCGGCTTCTCTAGGATGATATACCACACCTATGTGCAGCAGATCCCACAGAGCAGATCAACTCCAAGTCAGTTGGTCATAACAGCCTCAGAGTCTGTCCCGGAGATATAAACTGATAGGAACAGGTTTGCAGATAAATATGATAATAGACCTAGTTCACAAAGGAGTATGCAAAACAATGACTGTGGGAAAAAAATATGGTGGGAATCACAGAATATTCTGAGTTGGAAGGGACCCACAAGTCCAACTCTTAAACGGCACCACTTCCTCCCTGGCAGGAATTGGACTCCCGGCCTCCTGCACGAGAGGCAGGGACACTCACCACTGTACTAAAGTGGATTTACATGGTAGCACTGCAGTATGGCATACACACTTGGAGACTGATTTCCCACACAGGTACTAGAAGGTTTTGGATAAAGATCAGGAAAATAAATGCCTTTTATCAGTAGGTGTACATAAAGAACTGCTTTTCAAATCCTCCTGTTGCATCTCGCTGCATTACCTGTGCAGGAAGGTCAATCCAAGTGCTTCTCACTTTGATTGCTAATAGATGTAAACCTGATGCAGAGCAGTTCCTAAGTGCAAAAGTTTAGAACAAAAAGGGAATGAAGTCTTCGGAGTCCTCATGTGATAACAGCAACTGGTCACAGCTATTCCGGGAAAGTCTGAAGATGACCTCAAGTTTCAGCATTCAGGCCAAGAATCTACTTTGGTAGACATCCTGCCCTTCTAAATTCACTTTTCTCTGCTTATTGCAACAGTATTTAACATTGTTGGAAAGAGTCTCACAATTTGTCACTGATGTTTCCAGTTCCAAAAAAAGACCAAAAAGGTCTTAGCTGTACAGTTACATCATTAAAATCTCTTTATTTTCAATCAATTTGTTTATTATTAAGAATATAACTTGCCAGAAAAAGGATGTTATATAGAAGTGTTACATGAAACTGTCTGCTTTTGCTTTCAGTTTTATAACATTTCTGTAAGAAGAGCAGAGGGCAAATCAGTTAAAAACACAGGATATTGTAAAGCTACACATTATAGCACCATCTCAGTGGTGATGCCAAAAACAGTTACACTGCTGAAAACACAATGCAGTCAAGCATAGGTCTGTGCCAAAATATTTAAACCACTGTTGCGCTGCACCTGTTTACCTGCAGATAAAAAAATTCATTGCTGACAAAGCTGACACTGAAATGATGTGAATGTAGCTGTTTCAGAGACTCCAAAGGACGGAGATGAGGGCTAATATCAAGAAACTTGGGAAAAAAAAAATCTGTTTTGTTATCTTTCTATTCAACATTTAGTCTAGTAAGCAATTTTAACAACTAATTTTGTGATCTAAACTGGATAAAAAAACAAAATAAGAAAAACATTGTGAGAGGTTTAATCTCCTCTCCTGTTTTACAATGTTCCATCAGCAATATAAGAGTTGAGGTTTTGCCTGTTATGCTTCGGCAAGTGGAAGGGAACAGTGGTCTTTTATTCTAATTTTTTTTTTTGAAAAATGCAGTTTAAGCGACTGCAGCTGCCTCAAACAAGCAGGTTCTTGTCATGTTTGCTCTCAGATAGGTTGAGCTTGAGAGGCTGCATCTGTGTACATTGTGTGTGTGTGTATTTTTAAGGACTAAGCAGATTTTTTTTAAGTAGCTGCCAGCTCACACCAAATACTTTGTCTTTTGCAACTCATGAAAAGTTTTAAAAAAAACACACAAGGAAAGAATAACTGAAAAGGTTACTATTGTTTTGCTACATATATAAATCTAAAACCGATTAACAGGCATGTACAGGCAAAATCAGTAATAAATCTTTGCTGGAAGCAGAGTATTTAAAACCATACTATAAATTTAAAATAACCCTGAAGAAACTAGTCATTTTATGAAACACCGATAGAATATCCATTTTTTCTACTTGCCTCATAGACAATGTCTGCCATCGTCAATCTATTTCCAAGTAACAAGTAAATGGAACAGACTCAGAAAACCCTCCCCACAGCACACAACCACTCCAAGGGTTTGTGTTTCTCCCTATTATAAAAATCAGCATCATAGCTAGACCTATGAAGCTATTCTGCTGCTGTATAACTAAAACACAGTAAATCACTTAATTTGCTCAAAAGAACTTAAATGTTTTAACCAGTCTGCCATCAGTGGAGATAAAGAAGAGGGCCGATGGGACCGGGCTGCAATGTGAGCCGTCTTTAAAATGCAATTGTTCTAATCATTTTCTACAGATGCAGCCTCACAAGGGGCTGCTGTCACAGGGACCATTTACGACTTGTTATGGTGTCTCTATTGTTTACTGGGGACATTCACTAAAAAGGCGACAGCTGGGACAGAAAGCTGCTCCTCAACGAACAATATAATCCCGTGAAAGTAATCAACAAATTTAAGGGTGTTAATTAACTTTACACTTTATCATGTTCAATTAGTTGTCCTTTCTCGAAAAGATTGCCGTGCACAATCGGTTTAGAGCGTGCCATGTTTGATTTGTAAGTGATCACTGTTTCTGTTTCAAAGTCCATGTCAGATGTTCTCTTGGGTTTTAGTGACACAGATGAATGGCTCCGCACATGTTAGGGGGTGATCTGGTTTAACATAAACCAGCATAACGTAACCCCTTGTTAACGTATTGCTGGCCTTTCCGGAGCAAGAACCGAAACGCCCACAGACGCACATATACATGAACAAAACCCCTGCAGCAGCATGACAGTCAACGAGTCAAAGTTTCATTTTTGCTGAAATGCAAAGACACAAATAAATGAGCAATTTCTCATCATTATATCTCAAAGCAAGACTTGTCTTTTAGGGGCACGCTTGGGATCATTTCTTCCCAGCAAGAACCCTAGTTCTGCTGCATTATGCACTAATGCACAAGTGCCTCTGTACATTTTACATAACACAGGCTGCCTTTTCTAATGTCAGCTGAGCAAACACCGAGTAGATGCAGAAAGTTCTTCTGTATATCAAATTCTGTGGTTTGTACCGCATTTATAATGCCAGGGATTCTAGAAGAAAGTTGAATTAATCTATCATTAAAATTTGCTATTTCCCCTTTAACGTGCCATTCCTACTTGCTAATGGGACAAGGCAAAGCTCATGATGAAGCGACAAAGTACTTGGAAGAGCCCTTTAATGAAAGTCATTGCTGTTTCTCTTTTCTGATAAATAGAGCTTTGCATCACTGTACCTCATAAACTAGTGATGTTTGAGCAAAAATGAAAATGGTTCAGGTCAGTGATTTGAAGATTTATACAACAAGCACTCAATATTAATCCAGACAAAAGCATGTTTAAGGGAGTAGAAGCGTCTCTTTTACAGCATAATCAAATGATACAATTTGTCTATACAAAGAATAAAGCCTAGCTGGTTTTTATTCTGCATCAATAGGCAAATTAAATATATGTGATCATCATTATTTAAGTAGTTACACTGTACATAAAAACAAACTGAAGAAAAAACACCCACAAAACAAAACAAAATAAAAATGCAAAGAAAACCCAATGGAAAAGTTGTTAACTCTGAAAGCTAATAATGGATTAGGTTAAATATTTAAGAGGAAATTACAGACTATATCAGAAATAGCTGAAACCACAAAACAAAGCAGTAGAAAACATTAGTTTTCTGCTAGGAAGAAGATCTGCAGGGAGAAGGGAAGCGGTCGATAGATCCTTAAATTGGACGCAATAGCTGTTCTTCTATCCCAAGTTGGCAGCTGCTACATTTGCAGACCTAGTTCATTATTTACCCATAATGACCATCAAGCTCCAGTCAAAGTCAGATCACAACAACTGTCAGCAGCTCTTTTAATTAGCCTTGTTTGAATTCAGATAAATATCACAATGGCCCAGCTTCTGCTGAAAAAGCAACAGAAGATTTGAAGGAATAAGCTGCTCTGACTTCCTAACAAACAGTACGGTGGAAAAGTCCAGAGAACCAAAGTTCTTTTATTTTTTAATTGAGGAAGGGACAGTGATGTGCACGTTATTATTTTTCCCTCACGTGGCATTTATATTACAACCTATAATTCCTGTTCATGGGCAAATTTGTGCATCTCAAACGGCAATTTAAAGTGTTACTCCACAACCTAAAAGGTAAAGTTTAAGAGATGGTTTACAGGTATTAATTAAACATCTAACCTCTGTGAAATTGTACATTTTGAAAAACTGAATCAGAATTAAGGAATGCACATATTAACAAGATTATCCTCTCTCCTAATTTATCTCCTTCTGTTTGTTTATCCTCAGGGAACATAATCTTCTGTTGCATCAAGCCACTCTCAATTCTCCTTGTGTCAGCAGCAGAATAATAATTCCCTCCTTCTCCTCCTCCTCCATCCCCTCTCCCATAAGCACTGGCAAGAATGAAGACGAGTGGATTAGACTGTTTGCATCAGCATTAATGCTCCATGCAGCTATTTTCCAAGCAGTAGCAGAGACTGTAACAAAGATGCAAAAGAGGTGCGCAATATGCTACCTGTTCTGGGCAGCCCAGCATGAGAGGGATTGTAATTAAACAGACTTTCCATCCTAGAATAATATGAAGGCAGAAGATTCAGCCAGAGACTGCTTTAGGAGCCTTTCTTTAGCACTTTACTTGCTGTCATGGTTGGGTCCCTAATTTGCTAGTTGCTGCCCCAAGACAAAAGCCAGTACCAAACTCTCCAGTCTCCAGCCAATCTGAGAAGTGCTGTTGTACATGCAAGGTTCCTCTGGGACCTCGAGGAGAACACAGTTAGGGATTTACATGAATCATACGGATGCATGCATACAAACAATGGTTACATACATGCGTTACAGTAGCAGAGGACATCCCTTTTGGGAACAGAAAATATTATGTAAACATCATCAGGAATGGCAGGTAAGAAGTAGTGTAGGGGGAAGGATAA
>WEKX01005653.1:0-50703 GCA_013390025.1 Pitta sordida | reverse complement strand
CCCACTGCTGCCCACACCACCACCGCCTCCCGTGCCACCTCCCCTTCCGCTGCCGCGGCCGCCACTGCCACAGCAGGTCATGCACATGCAGTTGTGAAAATGGTCTCCTACATCGCTAAAAAATCATGCTGCTAAGATCTGAATCCGCTATATGGGAGGTGCGAAGTGCAAGAGGGCCGACTGTATTTTTGCTTTTAAACTGGGAGGTATCTGTAAATTACTACAGCTGGCCCTCTTGCACTTCGCACCCCCCATATTGCAGCATGATTTTTTAGCGATGAAGGAGACCCCTTTTCGCTACTGCACGTGTGACCTGCCGCCGCAGCAGAGGCAGTGGCGCAGGCAGCGGGGGTGGCGGCAGCGGGGGCGGCGGTGGCATGAGCGGCCGTGCCAATCCGCTGGTGGTGGCGGCGGCTCTGCTTCACCACCACCCCCTGGGCTCTGCTGCTTCCCCACTCCCCCCAGCACGGCCACCGCGGCAACCAATACACAGCTCCACAGTGCTGAAACAGCGCCAGGAATTGTCTGAGGGTGTAGGGGAAAGTTGAATACTAATAAACTGCCATTCAACGCAGAAGGAGGCCTTCGTGGAGCCAAATTAAGACCAAGGGTCGGAGATATAGGAAGCCTGACTGTACATTTATGACACTGGGAAAGAAACAAGTAGATGTTGTGGACCACCCAGTTGGAACACGACTTGGCAGAAAGGGTCTGGGGTGGGTCTTGGGACACCAGCTTGACCATGATGCAGGAATTGTGCCTTGTGACAAAGAAGGTCAATGTCATCCTGGGCTGCATTAGGCAAAGCACGGTCAGCAGGTCGAGAGAGGCGCTTTCTGCCCTCTACTCAGCTGGGGGATTAAAAAAATGCTGAAAATAAATTTGCCTTTGTCAAAACCATGAGAGTTACTATAGACTGCAAAACAGTCACACCTTGGGATCCCATTGCAACAAGGTGACCAGAAAACAGGAGACAATGACAGGAGAGGAATTAGAATTAGCATACTGGTGAAACAGAGAGAAAATCAGTAATACACATGTTGTTCCTTACCTGGTATTACTGAAATAGCTTTCAAAGTCCTGAGCACTCTGAAAGATCGTAGAGCTGAAAAGCTTCCTAGACCATGAAATGCAGTCATATACCTATAAAATGAAGCCACATACAACTGAATGACAAAGATGTAGCTTTTTAGAGCATGTGCATATTGAGCTGGCCTATGACTATTTTTCTTTTTGCAGATATGCAAGAGGTGGTTCAAGCACAGTAACTCTTTAGCAGGTAGGATGCCAACCATTCTAAGGAATTCCAACAACAGCAAATGGTATTTTATCCGTGATTTTTGTCCCCTTGATTTGAGGATTTCAAAATTCATCGATTTAAGTGAGAGGGATATAATTTAGAGGCTTAGAAATGTAGAGATTTTAGATAAATAGTTAGAAGATTTGAACTTAGAATTAGTAGATGTTAAAGGTCTGAAATTTAAGGTTGAAAATTAAAGGCAAATTTGCTCGTTTCTCTGCACAAAACTGAACACAGAACAGGGTTTAGCCAAAACATAGTGCAAAGGAATGTAAAACATCAGAGCTGATTGGTCGAAAGCTTAAAGCAAAGTGTAAGTTTATGACATAATGTTGAAGGAGTACATATTCATGAGATGATTTGCATATGTTTTAGGCAAGTGTATAAATACAGTTGACAAAACTGGGCCAGGGCTTTTTGCCTTTGGTTTTTGGCCTTCTGGTACTTGAGAAGGCGAGGGGACGCTTTGCAGGCCAAAGTGTTCTTTCCCTAGTTCCTGAGGTCAAAAATAAACTTTTCTGTAGCTTGCAAGCAATCCTTGAGTTCTCAAACTGATTTCTTTGAACCACTGGAGTGCAAAAAGAACAACTGAGTTTTACTTACATTACAATAATAATAGAAAGATCCACACAGTTCCATGGGTCTCGAAGAAAGGTAAATTCATTCAAACAAAATCCTCTTGCTACTACTTTTATCAGTATTTCAGTACTATAGATGACAGTAAAAGCAGTTCTGCAGAAGAAAGTTTGTATTAGAGTTACAGAAATAAAAATATTAATGAGATTGGGACACATTCAGGCATGTTTCTATCTTTTCTACAATTTATTCCTTGCATGGAGTTAAGGGTAGACAATGTGAAGTAAAATAGAAGAGGTTACATTACTTTCATAATCATCATGGGTATAAAGATGTCTTCTTGAATTTGAGTAAAGATTTCAATGTAAATCTATAATCATAAAAGTTCACATAAGCACACAATACTATTTCTGGGTGAAGGATTGCTCGCATTTCCTTAGGAAATATATTTAAGGTTATGTTTATATTCTAAAGCAGGATGGAAAATTTCAAAGCCTTAACAGTCAGGCGGAACAATAATAACAAAGATGTATTTCAGCCTGTAAAGTTTGCACATTTTACACATTTATCCTGACAAACACTCTAGAACTGAAAGAAATCTTACAGAAAATTAATCCACTGTTATCACCATGCTTACTCCAAAATGAAAGGAATTAAAATTATAGAAATTCTGAGGCTCCAGGCACATTTTCAATATTTAATGCTAGTACATTAACCAAGTTACACTGGTTACAGTGCACAAGGATGAACTGCAGCAAGACAATACAAATAGATGCTTTCCTAATGGGAACAACTGACCCAGGAGTCTCCCCAGGAAATAAGAAGAAAGAACAGAGTGAATATTTATCCCTTTATAGCTTTTGCATGAGAAAACCATAACAGACATTCAGGTTATTGCAGTGGAATGAAAGATATTAAGTTAGAATCCTACTGCACAGTCTCTCTAAAAGGCTCAAATCCTTAAAAGGAAAAGTGGGACAACTTCCTGTGTTACATCAGATGGCAAAATTAGCCAGCACAGAGAAAAAGGCATATGGTGTGAGACTAAGAAAAGGCACTGAAGCTCCACAGGAGACTGTGTAATATAATGTAATCCTCAATCTTCTTCAGAGGTCTGTCTGAGAATTTTCAAGCCCCACTATTTACATAGTATCCATGGGAAAAAAATGGAAACGTGGCCACAGAGATACTTACTCAGTCCAGTTGAGTGCCTTTGGAAGCTTAGGGATAGTCATAAAACCACAATTGAGTCCCACAGTGATTGAAATAAAGGCAACAAAAAATGTGAGTAGTAAGTTAAGGAAAAAAAATGCTACATGATAAAATCAAGTTCTTAAAAGTTATTGATTTCCACACAAAAAGCATGCAGATATTCAAATGATGACTTCGGGTTTGAAATATGCTCAGGACTTTTCATGTGTTTTCCAAAGAAACTAGTAAGAGATCAAACCTGCTCAGCTGAGTGAACTTCGTGGTTTACACACAACAACAAATCAGCTGCATTTGGAGACAGTTTTGGAAGCCAGGACATCAGTGAGATATAACATGTTTGGCAGAAGAGATGAACAAGAACGAATTAGAAAAATGGTCTGCTCTTAATTGAAACTTGAAAAACTTCCATTTTTTCCCAGCTGCAGGATGGAATAAAGAGAAATGGGCCCTAACCCTGTAATAACTAAGGGCTTTAAGCCTGGGAAAACCAGCTGAAAAATTTTAATTACCAATAATCAGTGTTCTTTGAAACAGGGACTCTGTATCTACACATTCACAAAATATCCTTATGCACTGCAGCGTTCAGAAAGTTTTCTCCCTTTATGTGGTAGGCAAAGAAAACATGCATAAGAAAACAATTCCTTTCGTGAAACATTCCCCTGACACCTAATAAAAGTGTTTGTTCGGGTTTTTTTAAACAAACATTGGCCTTACATTTCGGGTTTGTTTCAAACTGAACAGTAAATGTAGTGATTTCTAATAGCATTCAAAGTCAGACATAAGTTCCCCTAAAAGGACTTATTTCTACAAATGAATAATTCCAAATTAAAAGAGATGCTTGACAGATAAACTAGAAACTACTTGGCCAATTGTTTTGCACCTGCAAATTATTCATATTCTGACATTCTCCAAACAACAGTTATATTGTTTCAAAAATAAAAGAGATGGGCAACCTTCAGAACTTTCTAAACTTGACTGTGAAATACATTTCTTAGAATAGCATGAGACTCAGCCAAGTTTCATCACAAATCCCATCTTCCATGCTTTAATAATTAGGCACTCACTGTTTTGCTTTGTTGGTTTGTATGTTTTTAATTTAAGCTTGTGATCACATTAGAGATCTAGAAAAAGTCCTGGCAAAGGGCTAAAATATCATTCAATAGCTTCTAAGTGTTGTTTCATACCAGTATCTGCAAAGATTAGTTTTTTGACATTTTTGCTTTACTAACACATGGTAAATATCTCAGCTATTGTAAAGTAAGATCCAAAATAAGCTTTTAAAAATCCTCTATTACAGCCATTTAAGCTAAGCTTACATTCATATCAATATCAACAAAAGAACAGAATGACAGTAAATGGTACAGAACATTTTAAAAGTCAGACAAGGGAAATCAACAAAAGGATATGAATTGATCAGAATTTTAATCGCCATTTTTCTGATTGGATTAAAAGGACCGAATATAAACAAGGCATGTGCGGCGGTAAAACGGAAAATAGTCCTCTCTTTGTTTATCACCATAAAAGTCTATATAAAAAAAAGAGATTAATAGTATATAAAATATTTAAATGAATTAAAATTTTCTAAAAAATTCAATGTTCAATTTTTCAAGTCTGCACCTAGGTCTACATCTGACTGCCACTATGAGTAAAGCTTTCCTATATTCTGAATTGGAGCTGTGACCTGATGATACACATTTTTGAAGGAAAGACAGCAGCTACATAAAAGTACGTGATTTTCTGAGAGGAAGAAGCAGTAATGGGAATGAATAGGAAGAGCAAGTGATCATACTCACTTGGTCAAAGCAATTGAATTACTTAAAACAATCGAATAGTAATTACTATTCTAGGACTGCAACAACGGTCACAATCATGCTCAGTCGAACTCTTGGATAGTTTTATAGGCTACAAAAGCTATTTACGAAATACACATTGTGTAGGATTGCCGGACTCACAGACATCCAAAGTAGAAATTTAAAATTTGAAGGATCCTTAAATTATCAAGTAACACTGTAATTCCCTCAGAGTTACTTTAAGTTCCATGCAGCTCAGCACTTTTTCTACACATAAAAATGAAATATCCTGAATGAAAAACACAGTTTCCTAATGTAAATTTCCTCAGCTGAACCAGCATTATGTAATTTCTTCCTCTTCATCAACAATATCAGTTGGATTACTTTGAGAAACAAAAATCTCTGGAAGAGATTTCTGCATGTTCTCTGATTAAATTATTATATTCCAATGACTTGCTGGTTGTATCATGAAGACAGCAATGTCGGGCTGGAGAGAAGCTTCTGCTCTTCAGAATAAGTCCCCCTCAACAGTAAACAATTATACAACAGACATTTAATTTAGAAAGGACTCCTCAAGGATCTACTTTATACACTGCTACAGGCAACAGCATCAACCACTTTGCAATACCAAGGAGTGTATGAAATGTAAATATGGTACAATAAACAAAGTCAATGAGATATAAAATAACAGAAAATTAAGTTACTACAATGCAAATACATGGGTTTGCTACGTAGAGTACTGGAATTATCCCAAATATGCCTCCACAATTTGTATAATATTTGTAATTCAGTGAAAGCATCTGCAATTTCAGTGTGATCTACTGTTTCACAGGCACTGTTTATATAGCAGGGAATTCAGCCCCACAGACATCATAGGAAAAGCATCACTTAGCCCAGAATATATTTCCTATCAATCATATGTATTATGTCTTCATAATTAATTCTGGCTGCTGACTGAAACTTAAAATACTTCTTCATTACCTAATGCAGGGCATATTTTAGCACTTCTGACCCAAAAGATGTCAGTAATATTCGAAGATCTGTCTACAGACTAATCAAAATCCAGCATTTCCTGACTAGAACTTTGACTATCTCTTAAGAGTTTGGCAGACAAAGTTAAATAAAAAAATGCTTTTGGAAGTTTTAACCTTGTGGTCACTGTAGTATGGATCAAAATCCTCCAGGGGCTCCCCAATGAGTTCTGCTGGAAGGTCCCCATACAGGGAAGGTAGCTTTTTGCAGCTTTTCAGATCAAGCTGAGGAGTAAGTTTGTTTTCTTCAGCTCCTTGGTCCTTATTCTTCCCTTTCACTTTTTCTTGCTGCAATTTTTTCTCTTTAATTCTTTGCTCAATTGCTGCCAAGGACTCAGGGGTGAAACGTCGAAAGCTGTCAGTTTTTGATGACCAAAACATGGGATCCATTTTTCCTTCTGAATGTTTGTTTCCAGCACTAGAGGCAACTTAAGAAAGGAAGCTATTAACAATCAGAAAATAACAGAAATAATACACAGATTTGAACTAATATCTATTAGATAAATTATTTCTTACTCCTGTGAAACCCCGTATCAAAATAGAATAGAATAGGAATAGACTGTTTCAGTTGGACGGGATTTACAAAAACCATGCAATCCAACTGCCTGAACAATTCAAGGCTGACCACCTTAAAGCCTGATACTAAAGGCACTGTCCAAATGCCTCTTGAGCACTGACAGGCTTAGGGCATCAACCACCTCTCTAGGAAGCCTGTTCTAGTGTCCAACCACCCTCATGGGAAAGAAATCCTGCCTAATGTCCCATTTAAACCCCCTTCAGTGCACCGTTGAGCCACTCCCACACATGCTGTCAGTGGATACCAGGGAGAGAAGCTCAGCACCTCCCTCTCCACTTCACAGGTTCATAGGTAATTCTGAGTTGGAAGGGACCCACAAGGATCATCTAGTCCAACTCCCAAACGACTTCCACACAGGGGTCGAACCCACAACCCCAGAGTCATGAGCACCACACTCTGTCCATCTGAGCCTCCCATCGTCCAGACCATGTCACTGAGTTTCTCATCCAGTCTTTTTGTAAATACCTCCAGCGATGGTGACTCCACCACCTCCCTGGGTAGACTATTCCACAGAGGGTTCACTCTCTGTGAAAAAGCTCTTCCTAACATCCAGTCTAAACCTCCCCTGGCATAGCTTAAGGCAATGTCCTCTTGTTCTGGTGCTGGGAGCCTGAGAGAAGAGATTCACACCCACCTGACTGCAACGTCCCTCTAGGTAGTGGTAAACAGCAATGAGGTCACTTCTGGGCCTCCTCTTCAGGCTGAACAGCCCCAGTTCCCGCAGCCATTCCTTCCAGCCCTCCCACCTTTCGCTCTAGTAGGGATACATTCAAGTACTTTTACATTCTCTCTAAGTTGTGGGGCTCAGAACTACCCAGAGAGTGAGACCACACCTCCACGGAACACAGCAGGACAATCACCTCTTCTGACCAGCTGGTCATGCTGGGCTTGATGCACCCAGGATATAAGGCAAAACCAACTAGAAACTCATTTTTTAGAAGAAAGAGTAACGTAAAACAAACCTGACACAGATGAACAATGGATAACTGACAATCATCTAATTGTTTCTCTCTGTAGATGCTTAAAATAGCAGCAGCCTTTCACTTCAATTATTGTAGCTCTCTAACTCCTGAAAACAGAATTTAGTTCCACGACTTCTACCCCTCACGCAATCGCAAAACGGTCTAGTTGGAAAGGACCCTGAGGCTCAGCAGATCCATCCGCTCCACAAAGCAAGGCCAACACTGAGTTTGGCTCAAAGCTTTCTCTAGTTGTCATTCGAGTACATTCAAGGGGAACTTTACAGGGGCAAATCCCTGTTAGTAACTGTTAAGTTAGTAATGCCCAAATCTACCATGCTATTGTAGAATACAGCAATTTACTGCAGTTCTGACCCACAAAAGATGAAAAAAAGTTGACTCACTACAGGACAGGATGACTTGCCCTTTTTGACTCATGTCAAAACTGATTACTCCCACCGTAATAAATAGTTTTTGTCACCACTGAGTCTTTAAAAGACTCTGGCTTTGATTGCTGAGGTCCAGCTGTGCTCCTTCTGTTTTGTGAGATCACATGTGGATGATGTTAGAGTATCAACACTCTTTTGTAATTACGTACAATTGTAATTGTAATCTCTTCTTTAGACACAGATATATTTCTTTTAAAAGAATATGCAAACAAGAATGATTGTGCAATGATTTTGTTTGGGTTTATTGAACTTGGGTGGTTTGGGGTTTTCTTCCTCTGGGACTTTACAAGCAAGTTCAGATCTGACCTGGAACCACAGCTCAGAGATTAGAATTTACCATGGTAACAAAATGGAACCATATAACCAAAGAACTGTTACTTTGCCAAACCACACAGACCCATTTTCAACTGAAAGCTCAAAAGACAAAGCGGAAATCAAGATGCTTTTTTTTTAAGCCTTTAGTAGTTCTAAGAAGGTCAATTTGATCTTCAAAGCAATTGTAAGGACAACAGAGAGGCTGAGCTTTTAGGAAACTATCCTGACTGTAATAAATGAAGCAAAACGGTTTCAGCAAATACAAACATTATTTTAGTATTAAGGATTTGGGAGCTGATTTTTTTTTTTTTAATGAAGACTGAATCTGGCAAAAACAATGATCAAGAGAAAAAAACCACAACACATTATCTTCATTGTATTGTAACAATATGCTGCCTTAAGTATGCTGCTGAGGCAGATAAAATTCTGGAGTCCAGATCTGTTATTTCCGGTACAGGACATGAAGGAAACTCCCATTTAAATAAAATTAATAATTGAAAATCCTACAACAGTTTTTGGTATATCCAGTCCCATAGCAGCCAGTGGTCTGTCAGTAATAAATATGAATGCACTGACAGGACCTTCAGTTACTAAAGTACCACTCTCTGCAGGATCAGGGATACAAAAACACGTCTTCAAATTCAACTTTTTCTTTTAAATTAATGTGGCAATTACTTATTTTTCCCATCTTGAGAGGAAGTGAATCTAGTGTTTACAGCTAGCCCTGCTTTGATGTTAGTGCAACAGGCTGACTTTGGGTACTGCAAAAACGACACAGAATCTTTTTATGCCAAACCCCAAAGAATTCCAGATATATTGATTAAATTTACTGAACAAATGACCTGCAAAGTACTAGAAAAGGATGAACAGGAGGTCATTGAGTGAAACAGATACTGGGCACTACTGTAGTACAATTTGTTATTTAACTTTTGTAAGATGAAAGGTGGAGTTTAGGACAATTTTCTAGAAGAGTCCA
Organism: Pitta sordida; assembly: GCA_013390025.1. Lineage (NCBI taxonomy): Eukaryota > Metazoa > Chordata > Aves > Passeriformes > Pittidae > Pitta > Pitta sordida. Next base: position 41,518 of record WEKX01005653.1, on the reverse strand, counting down.
TTAATACAATGTTTCAGAGACACAAATTACAAAATGCTTGCTGGGGTAATGACTAATCACTAGGAATAACCAACAGATCTAGAATTTTAGATTGGAAAACAAAATAAGAATTCAAGCCAGATGTGCAACTCTTTGATTTTGTTCAATATATGTGAATTGCAGAATATCTTTCTGCTCCCTAAGAGCACGTAGGGTTCCTTTTAAGTGCAGCAAGGTAAGAGCAATGAAATCATAACATATCCAACAGTCCATAAAGGTGGAATTTAAACTAATAGAACTGCTCAGTAACACAACCCAAATTCCTTCAATTGACTCCTTTGTCAAGAGCCACCAACTATTTCCTTTGAGCACTTGAATCTGAAACAAATACAGAGTAAACTAACTGCTTAGTTTGGGTTTAGTCTGCATTTAGTAGATTCTTTCACATGGGAATAAGGAACAAAAATTAGTACCTGTGGTAGAATTTTGTTGGTAAGCAAAATATAAAAAACCCCAGAAGTTCCAAATATTTATCTATGAGGTGAATACCTGTTATGTGGAATTAAAAAAAAAAAAGTAAAAAAAAAAAGAGTAAATATTTCTGTTCTCTTGTCACCACTTTTAAAATTTAGCTACCAACAATTATCAACAGATTTAAAATAGTTTAGTCCTTTGTATAATGAAATTTGGACATTTTAGAGGACTACTGCTGTTTCTAATGGCCATTTCTAACATGGCCATTTTTTCACAGAATCACACAGAATCACAGAATATTATGAGTTGGAAGGGACCCACAAGGATCATCTAGTCCAACTCACCATCTAACACCCGTACAGAGACCGAAAGCACATCCTAGAGCGGTAACACAAACATAGTTTTCCACCCAGCACTTTGTCCCTCAGTCTGCACTTCCACTGATCGTCCCACCCCAGGAAAAATTTGATTCGGATTGATTGGATAAGTATCTACCAATAGGTTGTTTTGGGGGTGGGGGGAGTGTTGTTTGTCTAGTTTGGGAGTTTTTAACAAATGTAATATACAAAGTTATTCACAGTATCAATATGTGTAATATACATAATACATAATATATAATATAATCCCTCATTACTTCCAAAATCAGGAATTTATGCAACAGGCTGGACTGCACATTACTTAAACATCCTGAAAAAAAATCACCCACCAGCATTTTTGTGAGAAAAACATTGCAGATTTGTGTAGGTAAAGAAAATTCACCCTGTCAAGATGAAGGTAATTAAGATTACAGAGTACTACAGTCAATTTGAGGAATACTATGCATGAGCTGATTTAACAGAAAAGACAAAAGGTACTCAGTAATTGATATGACAAGTATATAAATGCTTAGTAAATTTTTTACTGACACATGGATAATATAGGAAGAGCTATTTGTTCCCAGAAATATAGTGGCTTTACATTAAAGCCACATTTTCTTATGTAGATGCTCCCTGTACCTAAAATAAAACCACATTGAAGACTTTAAAATATGCATGTACCTATTTCTTATACATATATATACACTCATATACATAAATCTCTGAATATTTTGATCAAACATCCAAAGATTTAAATTAAAAAAAATAAGCAACTGAGATTTCTCATAGTATACAAACATTTAGCAAAAATAAAATACTTACGACATCCCCTTCAAAATAAAACCACCTTCACACTGATTTCTGAAGGTAATATCGGCTGGCTTTTATCTCCAAAGAGGCAGAAAGTCTTCGTTTCCTCACCTTCACCATTCATCTCCCAGAACAGTTCCTTTCTCCCCAGCCAGCTCCCAGCAGAAAGTTTTCTTTCATATTGGGATGACTGGGGGAGGGATGAAGGGAGGAGCTTTGTTCCGTTTCTGACCACAGTAAATGAAATTTTGTGATCTCGGACAACACTGTAAGAAAGGGGAAAGTGCTTTGGTGATATTTTTGAAGAATACTCCTCAAAATATTAATCAATTATTTTCTTTCTGCTGAAATCATAGTTACATTTATTAAAAGCTAAGAAGGACTTTTGTTCAATTGGAAATACATCTGTAAAACGGTAAGAAAACAAAAGGTTTCTTGTTTCACATTTCATTCCAAGGTTTTAACCATCTGAACATCGAGCAGACATTAAATATTGGCACAAAATTTGCCTTTCAGTAAAAGCTTTTGGTTAGAAATTAGAGTTACATATTACTGGTTTTCATTCTTTAATTTTTATTATTTATTATTCCAAAGCTGTGATATGTGTTCATTATATCTTTTACAAACAGCCAAATATACTGCATCTTATAGAACAAAATCAGAGACCAAAATACATTCAGTATCACACTATACCATAACTTCCCTTTAAAAATACAAACCTTCTCTGAGGAAAATAAAACACAAAACCTTTATCCTCAGATCTGAAATTGCTTATATTTATTTAAATAAATACGTAAAGCCTGCTAGCAACAGGTACTGGACACACACACATCAATGGCAAGCCCTAATTCTAAGTACAGTTATTTCTTTTAGTTACATCAACAGAACCCATTACTGTCTAATTTTTTTCTTTTCATTTTTTATTGAGTGGGATATAAATCTTTCCTGATGATAAGAGAGTTACTCTGGGTTTGCAGGAAGAATTCTAACGATGGAACTATGCTGTCCTTAAAAGCCCTTAATGCAGGCAAACAAATAACAGCGCTCCAACACTTTGCTTGATTGGTGCCATCAGCGAAAGAAACAACTGAAGGTGGTTCCAAAAGAAATAAAACCCTAAGTGTTCTGTGGGGCAAGCAACAACAAGACATTTTAAGTTCCAGCACAAGTTATTTTGCCAGAAGGCAAGAGTATGTTCTCAAGACAAGCTCAATTAAGAGAGCAGAACTCTAAAAATTTTAAAGAAGCATCGCTATAATGGCACCGTAACGGCTACGGTGAGAGGCAGCCACATGTATAACTCTGTACCAGCTAATACCAGTAAATGTACAAAAGATCCCGACTTGCACATGTTTATTCTGCTGCATCTTCTCGGCCACTGTGAAAAATGGGGCACAGGGAGTAAAGCCAGACCTCGACAGCGCCCTTTTTGCGCACAATCCAAAAAGAGAGAGCACGGAGAACAAGATTTTTTATCTGCAGCAGTTTGAGGCTTGGAGACAACAGCAAAACATTTAAACAAGTATCTTCCCATGTGCTACCATGAAAAATTTATCTTCTATTAGGATGGTAGTTTCTTACAGAGTTGGGAGGGGGCAGAAAACCAGCCTTAGAGTAACAACATTGTTCCATCGTTTTCTTCACACTTTCATTCATCATTCCTGTGGAAACAGGAGGAGAATTGAGGAGGGGTTGGGGGGGAGAAGAAAAGCTGAAGTTTTAACAACAAAATGATAATGTTGATTATTGAAATTACTAAAATTAATTTTATTATAGAAATTACTGTTAATTTAGTCACCTTGTTCTTGACACGGATCTATCTCTTCCATTAACTGCAAAGTACAGCACTCTTCTTTTTCCTTTTTATTGCCAGAGCACAAGACAAATAATAATTTTTGTTGGTAGCATTAGTACACCGCCATTAGTTTAATGACTAAGAGTGTACAGATGTCGAGAGCTGAAAAAAAAAAAGATTATTACATAATTAAATGTATCTTGTAACTGTGCCATAGCTCTAAACACTAGTTGCTGCTTTAAATTACAGATCAGATAAATGCAGTCATTAAAACATCAAGCCATTTGACAGTTCATGCACACTGCACGACCCTCTTATCCTCAAATTCTATCCAGCTGCCTCATCTCCCACCTTCCACCCACTTACAGATGCTCAGTGGTAAAATCCCAGATATCTGTGTTCCCTGCTCAGTGGGATAACAGGCACACTGTTATCCTTCTGTCGTAGAGACAGAAGGGTTCATGAAACATTTCTCTTCCTATTTTTCCCATTTAGAGGAATTAGATGGCTTTCTAAGTTCTTAACTAATTCAGCACGATTTTCCCTCCTTTTCCAATCTGATTGGGACTTCCCCCCAACTTTCCCCAGAAAGCCTGTTATAAGTGAGACATTTGAAATTGAGATCATTGAAAAATTCCTTCTCACTACCTCCCCCTTCAAGATGCAGCTGTATTAATAAGATACTGTGTCTGAAATTGGCTAAAATTACCTGTTGGACACAAGATCCCAGATGGAGACAAGAGGGAATGGAACATAAATTTCTGACAAATAGAGTCACTGTCATCAACTGAAGCATCTGTAAATCTAATCCTGAAATTCGCATACTGACCTACTCAATATCTTATCTACCCATTATTCATACGATCACAGAATATTTGAGTAAAAATTATTTTACTGAGAGAAAACCTGTACATTTATTAAAAGTTCAGTGGAAAAAATCTCCATCATATTACTTACAACCTAAAAACATCCAGTAACTTTAACCACAACAGTTGAAAGGAAAATTACCCGAGCCTGAGAAAGACATTTCACATTTTCAAGAAATGGATCCTGCAAAACAAAATCATGCAATCCACAACTGCATCATGTCATCCACTGAAAAAGAACTCTATTGAATTTCATATAAAGTATCTTTCTGAGTGTTTTAATTTAGGTCAGGATTCTCAGAGAGACAAAGTGTGACTGTTAATTAGAGTTTATTGCACCTTCTGGTTATGGTTCATTGCCCATTAGCCAGGACCGACCACAAGTGAGTCTGAGACAAACACAGCAATGACAATGATCCTCCATTAGAATCAGCAAATGCAAACCACTGTTCACACAGAAAGCCCCACAAAAATCATGAAATTCAGCTGCATGCATAATGACAAACTGGTAGGAACAGAAAGAGCAAAATATCTCGCCTGAGAGCAAAATCACAGAATCACAGAATCAGTAAGGTTGGAAAAGACCATAGAGATCATCAAGTCCAACCTATCACCTGTTACCTAATCTAATCTAGCCAAACCTGTTACCTAACCTGTTGCCATCCTACTACCAATGCACCATCCTACCTATAACACACTACCCTAATATCTAGGTCATGCCACCAAGTACATCATCCAACCTTTTCTTAAAGACCTCTAGGGACGGTGACTCCACCACCTCCTTGGGCAGCCCATTCTACTGAGATCACCCTCTCTGTGAAAAAGTTCCTTCTAATGTCTAAAATCTCGAACTCTGGAGAGCAAGGAATGGAAATCATGTCAGAGACAGCAAAGGTATCATAGATTTTTAGTTTCCTTAAAGATAGCTTCAGCACAGGAATAGAAGATGCCTCTTTGGGGCATAATAAAAATGAACACAAATAATAATCATAGCAAAAAACCTGTTACTAACAGCTGTTATTTCTGCCTTTCTACCACATGCAATGAAAAACGTGCTCCAAATAACTTTAGAGCTAAAAACCAGAGAGTTCCATTAATGAGGAGGAACTGTTTAAATATTGTAAACCTGCAGGAGTGACTGCATGACAAACGAAATTTCTCAGCAGCAAATCACGAAGACTTAAGGACGAATGAGATCTTTAATACTGGATGGTTCTGCAAGTAGAAGTTAAAACCTGGTAAATGTGGATCAAAAAAAGGTGGACAACTAAGTGAATCTAAACAACTTGTGAACATTTGTGGCCTTCTCAAATACTCAAAATCATTAGTGTCTCATCTCATTAGACCTTTGTGTTCACACTCTAGCTCTATATACACGTGTACACAGGGAACTCAAAGCAGATTTTCATAGGGCAATAATTCACAATAGGGCAATAAATAACACAGATCTGGAGCAGTGTAACAGCCGTTACCTCTGATGCTCACAGCTCATAAATTATATTTCTTACAAATGAATTTAACAAAGGCACTTCACTGCTGAGCAATAAAATTCCATACTCCGATACTTGCAAACAAGCGTTTGCATCAGAGACACTGGAAATCAACATTATATGCAGAGATTTCTGCCAATTGCAGCTGCAACCTCAGAGAATTTATAATCCTCCTTCCTGTTCATATCCTAAACTGGCATTACAGGGAGTGCCATGCCCACAATCTGGGAAACACTATAACCTCTGGAATATCACATTAAGAGCAATTTCTAAGCAATGCATACATATGTATTACAAATGCATCCTTCGTGGGTTAACTAATCCAGCTCCGAGACAGAAGCTTCAGGATTCCTCTTAATTTCAAGGATGATAAGATCAAAATGAGATTCCAGAAATGTATAATAAAACAGCAAAACCCTGGAACAAGAATAATAAGGAACACCAAGGGGGGGGAAAAATGAGCAGGGAAATCACAGTATAGGCTGGAAAGGACCTTGAAGATCATCTAGTCCAACCTATATTCCAACTAACCTATCATCTACATCTAGATTATATCTTCTTTGTTACACTTGGAACACAGAATAAATATTACATATGTGCAATAAAACTAAAAACAACGCATAGAGAAACTAATATTATGCAAAGTATCTAAAGGCATGAGCCTGTCACAGAAGAAATTAGGTACGTTGTGGAATTAAATATCTGTGAGATAAACAAAAGCTGCACCTTAATCTCTCTCAGAGAAGCATCTAAGAGTATAAAGGACATGATGCATTTGTCCAGACAGTAATTTGTATGATTGCCATTTCCCTTTTTTTTCATGCTGCACAATGAAATAAGAAATTGCACAGACATGAAATTTGGTATTTAGTAAATAGCTAATTGACTTTACAGAACAACAGGAAATAGCTTTTATGGTAAGTACACATCAAATGCATTGTTACACAAAGTAGCTTTCTGCCTAATGACCTAATGTACACTGAAGTCTGAAAATTATCTCAGTGCCTGAAGTTCAAGTTATTCCCTATTTCTTCTTCGTGTTCTGAAAAACAGTATTAGTACTCTTGAAGCATTTTTCATTTCTCAAGAGTAAGACGTTAAAAGCAAAATATTGCTGTTCCAATCTCTGAAAGATTTCCAGCATTTCTTGAAGGCTTGCTAACACAGTTTATGAAGTCTCACCTTTTACTGCATGGCTCCAAACACAACACAACAATGAAATGACAAATTCAAGAGCACTAGTAAAGATTGAGCCTCTTGGTTTCAAACCTGTTTCTTTCGTAGCTCCCTGTAAGATTAAAGTGTAAAATTTAACATGTCAATAATTAAATTCATAAAAATTCTGTACTACCAGACAGCTTTACAAATTAAAAAGCAACAAAAAAATCATATAATTACAGAATGGTTTGGGTAAGAAGTGACTTTAAAGATTACCACCCTGCCATGAGCAGGGACATCTTACACTATCCCAGGTTGCTCCAAGTCACATCCAACCTGGCCTTGAATATTTCCAGGGATGGGGAATCCACAACTTCCCTGGACAACCTGTGCCAGTGTCTCACCATCCTCACAGCAAGAATGTCTTCACAATAGCCAATCTAAATCCGCCCTCTGTCAGTTTGAAGCCACTGCCTCCTGTAATCATTTGTCTTGTCACTACCTGACCTTGTAATTAGTCTCTCTCCATCTTTCCTGTCACCTCCCTTCAGGTACTGGAAGGTTGCAGTTAGGTCTGGGCTGTGAGGCACCACTGGCAATTCATGTCCAGTCTCTCACCCACCAGCACTCCTAAGCCCTTTTCCACAGGGCTGCTCTTGATCCACCCATCCCCCAGCCTGGATTGATTCCAGGCATTGCCCTGACCCAGGTGCAGCACCTTGCACTTGGTTTTGCCCACATGTGCCCACTTCTCAAGCTTGTCCAGGTCCATCTGGATGGCATTCCACCCTTTGGGAGTGTCAACTGCACCACTCAGCTTGGTGTCATCTGCAAATCTGCTGAGGGTGCACTTGATTCCTTTGTCTGTGTCATTAATGAAGATATGAAATAACACTGGTCACAATATGGATCCCTGAAGGACAAAAGTTGTCACTGATGTCCATCAGGACCCTGAGCCATGGACCACTACCCTCTGGATGTGACCGTCCAAGCAATTACTCATCCACCTAACAGTCCAGCCACTGAAACCATCTCTCTCCAGTTTAGGGAGAAGGATGTTTTGGGGGACTGTGTCAAAGGCTGTACAGCAGTCCAGAGAAGTGACATTTGTATCCCATCCCATGTCCACCGATGGAGTCACCCCATCGTAGAAGGCCACTGGGTTGGTCAGGCAGGACTCAGCTGAAGCCATGCTGGCTGTCCCACATCACCCCTCTGTCCTTCATGCACCTTAGCATCGCTTCGGGGAGGATCTGTTCCATGATCTTCCCAGGCACAGAGGTGAGGCTGACAGGTCGGTAGTTCCCAGAATCCTCCTTTCTGCCCTTTTTAAAGAGGAGTGCAATCTTTCCTTTTCTCCAACCACCTAGGACTTCACCTACCTGTCATGACTTCAAATATCATGGAAAGTGGTCTGGCAAGTTTCAGACAATTCCTCAGGACTCTGGGATGCATCTCATCAGGCCCCACAGAATTATGGTCATTCAGGTTCCTCGGATGTCATGAACCTGATCTGTACTTACAGTGGCAACCACATTGTTACAGGGGTGGGAGGCATATGGTTTGAGGTATTTTCTAGGACAAGCATGAAATAAGTTTATTGTTTAATAAATTTTTTTCAAGATAAAGTGAAGGCTTGTTTTGTTCAGTTTACTCATGTGCTGGCTTCAGGCTAATGGTCATTGTCAAAGTGTTTCAGATGCTGTCATGCATAAAGTATGTAATTTTACTGGATTCTGAACAGGAGAAGAATGAGGCAGCGTGAAGTTTTCTCTGTGAGTAAATACAGAGCAAAGTGCCTTACTCCATTTCAGTATGCATTAGTCCATTAGGAGGTTGATGACCTTCTCATAACACGACCATTTTAGTGCACACTCTAAAGTCATTTCTTGTCTTCTCTTCTCTAATTCTGATATTAGTTTCATTTTATTATTTGATAAAATGAAATAATAATTTCATTCATAAACACCAATTGTCACTTCATTATCCATAATCACCAAAGGATTGTTCATTTAGTAAAGATAATATTGTATCTTCAAGGGAAGTAATCATCTTTTGTACATTTGATTCGAAATTTAATTTGTTTATAGAAAGAGAATTTTTTTTTGTGCATCAAAGAACTTTTAGTGGATTGTCACTGCTGTTAATGTATATAAGGCAGTGTTTGTTCAACCTGTCAGATCAATAATTCAACACTTTAAGGTGAAATAATAATTAGAGTGATGCCCTTTTATCAGAGAGCCATTGTGATTGGAACAGATCTCTGGACACTGTCTCATCAAACAAAGATCACATTTACTGATATGCTAAAAATATCAGTATCATAAAGTTCTCCACTTTAGTACAGTGGTAAGTGTCCCCTCCTGGCGTGTGGGAGACCCAGGTTCGATTCCCGCCAGGGAGACAGTGTTAAGAGTTGGACTCGATGATCCTTGTGGGTCCCTTCCAACTCAGAATATTCTGTGTGATTCTGTGTGATCATAATAGTGATATTTTCTGCTTCTGTGAATATGTTTATCAATCCTGAACTAAAGCAAACATTACAGAAAAAATAGGGTAACTACGATTTTCTTTTTTTTTACACAGGAAACCTTTCATCCTTTCATGTTTGTGTCATTTCCTACTAGAAAAGTGGTGAGATGATCTAGTCTGTAACATTAGCAGCTTGTTTTTACTTTTGGAAGAGAAGGAGTATGATGCGTATATGAGTCTAGGGATTACTTTTCAATTTCCATGAAAATCTGATCTTCTTTCTGGCTAAATTGTGAATTTCTGAGAACACTGCAGTGAGCAAACTGCTGTTGGGCCAAAAAGGAAGTGGTGGAGAACCAAACAGGTCTCAGGAGTGAGGTCAGGATGTTGAGACAAGGAGAGAAGAAAGGATGTAAGCATTGAGTGAATAATCACTGTAATAAGCAAGAGTATAAATATTAGATTTCCTTAATAATTGTAGCTTCAAGAATGCTGGGGAATTTCCCAGCTTCTTCTGTGTGCTGCTGTATCATCTCTTTTGAGGTCTGACAGTCAGATCATTCAAAGAAAATGTTAAAAGATTTTAGAAATACACCCTAAGAGTGATTTAGAGCCTGAGAAGCACAACTTGCGATGTAAAGTTCAGATGGATACTGTCTACAGGAGAGAAGATGAAAAGAAATAGAATAGGAGTTTTCAAAGAGGCTAAGACTGCAGCTCAGGAAATTCAGATAAAGTACAAACCCTCTCTTTTTTAGCAGTGAGAATAGTGAAGCAGTAGAATACGTTGCATATGAAGGTTTTGGAATCACCATCTGTTGCAACTAGAGACTAAACAGATATCTCCAGGAATTACATCAGTGGAGTTGATGCCGGTTTGGGCAGAAATGGGAACTAATTGGTTTTAGGATATCAATTCCAACCTTATTTTAAAAAATATATAATTTAACAACTACAAGTAGAAAATGTTTTGCCTCAACAAAGGCCTCTTTAATGCTCCAGGAAAAGATGTAATAGGTTCTGCAGTGGTCAAGATATGAAGAAGACATGCATTTTAAGTGCAGCTAATCACTGAAAAAATCCCCAGAGGACATGGTAGGTTCTACATAGCTTGAAACCAAAAGTGTTGTAGCCTATACATAATTCATGGGAATGACTCAGATGCAACTACATATTTGAAATTACTGTATTTAGTTTCTACTTATGGGATGTGAAACCCGGTGATCTGAAATCCTGTTTAATCTTTTTGCATGACTAAAATTTCCCGAGATATCACCTTCTACGTCTGCATAAGCAAGGCATTGAAGTAACACAGCCCATTGATTTAGACTCCAAAATCTGCTGCAAAAGCCACAGAAATACATTCATGGAACAATGTACAATGAGCAAATCTTTGCTGTGGCTCTCTGGAAGGGGTGTGTCTATAACTGCAGCACTTGCTGATGGGATAAAAGAGAGAAATTATTGCTGCAGCATGAACTTTGTCTTAAATTTCCTTTATCTAACCACTAAATCCTGGATTATAGTTTAGTTAATAGGGTGAGCATGGTGAGGCCCTGGCACAGGTTGTCCAGAGAAGCTGTGGATGCCCCATCCCTGGAAGTGTCCAAGGTCAGGTTGGACAGGGCTTGGAGCAACCTGGGATAGCAGAAGGTGTCCCTGCCCATGGCAGGGGGTTGTAAAGAGATGATTTTTAAGGTCTCCTCCAACCCATTCTGTGGTTCTACGAAACACAGCAGTTAAGGAAGGACTTTGGTCAAGGCGGATCTCATGTCAGAATCGGACTCTTTACTCGCAACTGCAATGAGGACACTGAGTTTTGTAATTCTAGAAAAACTGTATCAAAAAAAGTAAAGATTAAATTAGCAGAAGCAATTAGGTAATCATTATGTCTTCTTCTTAGAGTTGCAGCCAGCATTGAAGAAGAATGGGAATACCTGAATGCATTTTTTTTCCTTTAATCTCGCACAANTTAGGTAATCATTATGTCTTCTTCTTAGGGTTGCAGCCAGCATTGATTTTTTTCCTTTAATCTCACACAGTATTTTTCTTTTTGCTAATTAACTATTATCACCTTCCCTGTTCTACCACAAACAAGTAACAGGATAACAAAAAGGTGTGCCAGGAACAGAGTCCTGTACACAACTTCCCGTAGATCCTCCTGCCGCACAGTCAGTGCTGCAGCACAGCATTTTCTGAATTAATGGTTAAAGCGCCAAAGCAACAACCACCTGTCATTGCATTTGCCATTGTCCTAATGAATGTGCATCTACTAATAAGAGCACAAAGTGCTAATATTGTCCTTGTGCTCATATTGTCCGAACACAACGGCTCAGCAGATAAGAGTTACAGAATATCTCGAGCTGGAAGAGACGCACAAGGATCGCCGAGTCCAATTTCTTAGTGAATGATTTGCATGGGGATCGAACACACAACGCTGTGTTGTTATCTGCACCACGCTCCAACCAACATTCCGATCTCTCATTTAGCACCAAAACCAGACAGTCCAACGCACACAGGGGAACTCTTGGCTTTATTTGGCATATACAAAACTGCTGATAAAAAAATTAGGAGATTGACAGATAAAACTGATTCAGTTTATTGGAGTAGGGCCCTTTCGTATCCCAGCATAGGCCCTCTGGCGTCACTAGGGTCGGCACAAACTGGGACGAAGACATTAATCGAAACACGGATGGAAGGCGAGCGCCGGCCCCGCCCTGACGGAACATGGCGGGAACTCTGGCCACGCCCCTTTTGGCCCCGCCTCATTCTGGCCCCGCCCACCCCATCGGCTCCCGTATAAAAGCCGCGGGCGGGGCGGGCAAAGGGGGGCCGGCACTTCCGGTCGGAGATGACGCCGCAGTGTCAACATGCAAGATGGCGGCGCATCACCGGCAGAACACGGCGGGGCGCCGGAAAGTGCAGGTGAGGGCGCGGCGGGGCCCCGGCAGCTCGCGGGCTGCGGCTGCGGGGTGTCGGGGCTCGGGGGTTTCTGTGGCAGCGGCGTGGGGTGGCACCGCCACACGCCCCCGGTGGCGGGGCGGGGGCAGCGAGCGGCCGAACTGAGGCACTGCGGGGGATGAGGCGCTGCAGGAGGCAGACCTGGAGCAGCCCCGGCCGAAAGCGGCGGAGCACAGCGGGAGATGGGGCTGAGAGCGACGGAGCTGTGCCCCCAGCCCTGCCGTGGCTGCAGCGTCAGTGTCGCCGCTGTGTCCCCAGCGCCGGGGGTTTGTCCCTAAACCGGGACGGAAGGAGCCCCTGGGGGGTGCAGTGCCCGTGTGGAGCACTGAGGCAGGAATGCCCAGGGGTTTGTGTTGTCAGCGGGAGTGCCCGGGATGGAGGGTCTGAGGGGGAAGGTTATTTATTTACAAGAGCTTCTAGAGACGGGATGAGGGGGAGTGAATTCAAATCGAAAGAGAGTAGGTTTAAATTAGATACTAGGGGGAAAAAATCCTTTGCTGTGGGGGTGGTGTGGCACTGGAATTGTTTTGCTGAGGGAAGTTGCGGATGCCCCATCCCTGGAAGTCTCCAAGGTGGGCTTGAGGGAGCCTGGAGAACTGGGTCTAGTGGAAAGTATCCCTGCCCGTGGCAGGGGTTTGGAACAAGTTGATTTTCAAACCTGAGCCATTTGATCTTCAAGCCTGAGTTGATATTCCAACCTGAGCCATTTTATAGTTACATGATAAGCTTTGCACTTTATCAGCTTTGGCTTCTAGTTAATACCTTGTCTCGCTGTGAAACACTCTGGCCCTTTGCACACACGAGAAAGGAATGGGGTTTTTTTTTTTTTCTGCTTGTAATTCAAAATTAGTCCCTTCCCAGCTCCAGGCAGTGTTTGTTGAGGGAAACCTGTGGCACAGGCAGTCAGGTGGGTGTAAACAGTTCAAACAATTTCATCTCATGGTGTGGGCTCACATGTAATCAGGAGCGCGTGGTTTTATCCTTGGTGGAGACTGGAATTATCAGAGTGAAATTATCAAGACTCCTTGACCTTAAAAGTGACAGAAATGGGTTTATTTTGTGGTCCTCGATGCTTTTCTCCTTGTTTGTGGCAGTGCCAGCCCTCCAGACATTTTTACAGCTCTCTCTCCAGAGAAGATTTAATGCTTTGTCAATGTGCAGAGCTGCCTAGTGGCAAGTGCAAGTTTCAGCTGTATCGATTCACTCTGATCAAATGAAATATTGATTAAGCTTGAAATAGCTTTAGGATCCTTCCTTCCAACAGTGGTGGGTTTGGGTTTTGGACAAATCTTTTATCTCACAGTGCAAGTGTGCACCTCTAAAGAGCCTTTAGTGGGTGATTTTGCGGTCAAAGGAAGCACTCAGTCAATACTTTATAAGGAATTGCCAGAAAAACCTTTAGATGCTCTTTAAAACACAAAGAATCCAAGGCATAGTTGGATTATTGACTTCGTTGCCTGGGCCATAAACAAGTTTTTACAGGTTGCTCTCTTAAGGAGGAGGATTTTATTATCCTTTGATATTTCTTTGATGTAGCCCTATATTGGAAGGAGTATTTCCCTGACAGCAACATACATCAAAGAGCACAGTTTCCTTTTTTTTTTCTTACTGCTGCCTTTATTTTCCAACCACCACTTAGTTCAAAAGCTTGTTTTTACAGGTGTTTTTGTGCTGGTTTATGATGTTTTCTGTTCTCATTGTGTTAGGTGGTGGGGTTCTTTTTTTTTTCCACTTCATGTACTGCTTTAGTGATCTGTCTCTGCTCTGTAAGTCTGGATCTGCAGGATCTGTGGCTGCCTCATCCCTGGAAGTGTTCAAGGCCCAGGAGCTTGGAGCACCCTGCGTTAGTGGAAGGTGTCCCTGCCCATGGAAGGAACTTGATAATCTTTAAGGTCTCTTCCAACCCAAATCATTCCATGATAAACATTTATAAGGCTTTGAGCAGAAGGTGGTGGGGATTTTATTTGCAGTTGTTGTTATTTCGCCTCCTCAGTCAGAAATGGGGTTTTGTTCACGTAGTTGAATTCTAAGTGGCTGTTTGATCCATCAGCTGCTAATGGAAATGTAAAATCACTCCTCGCTTATTTTCCTTCCCAGTGTCAGGGCATTTAGGGTGCTTCTGCATGGAGCTTTGAGGGAGAGAGACAGAGAGAGGGAGAAGTTTGTCTCAAACCAGTGAAGCTTTTTCCAAGCACAACTCTCAGGTGTGGAGAAACTTGATTCCTTGAGTGGCAGGAGAGAGCTGGTTGAAGTCTATGGAAATCAGAACTACTGTTATCGTGGTTGCACCAGTTTTACTGGTAAACAAACCCATCCAAAATAATCCATTTAGGATGTTTGTACATATACTTGTATGTTTCTAAGGGTTTAATCAGAATAGTTTATTATATTCTATTACCTTTTGGACTGACTTCTATTTATGCACCAGTTCTGCAACTTACTAGATTAGATAGATTTTTTTCTTTTATGTTTGGTGTATAATAAAAATACAAGTTGTAGTTATAAGTCATATTTATTTCCTTTATAATGCATGAGCAAAGAAATAGCTGGGAAGTTGATTGCACTGTAAAAGGATAAAATGAACTTCTTAATGCCTTACATTACTTTTATTCTAGAGCCTGAAGAACCTGATAAAAATTCAAATATGTTCTTAATTGAAACCCACTTTTTTAGGGATACATATGCTCTACTAAGATACTAAGCCAATAGATTTATTTTTTTCCTTGGTGCTTGACTGCTGCTTCTCTCATTTTGGATGCAATTCATGTCAGATCTCATGGAACCCTCCAATGATTTTGAGAAATAGCTTCTTTTTTTATTTAATTGCTCATGGCAGTATTTGTGTTGTAAGAGGAAGAAAAAAATTAACAAGTAAGGAATAGGTTGGCTGGTCACTGTTTTCTCCAAATCATGGTGTGGTGGTATTTTTAAAGCAGATTTTGCTGATCTGTGAAGATAAAATCTGTTACAAGACATGTAATGTAACAAAGATAACAAGATCCCAGATCGGCTTATCCGTGCCGGAGATGCCTCACGGGTCCTGCAAGAAATTCACTTGGCTCTGTGTTCTGAAATGCATCTGTTGACAGAAGCTTCATCTCTGGAGCTCTTAGGGAGTCATTAAAATGATTAATCCTGATCCATTTAGGGTACTGAATCCCATAAACTCTTTATAATGAGAGCCCCTCACCACGTGATGTTTGTGCGCTGCTGGAAGAGATCCGGGTTCTTTGTGGGAGTTGCTTTTCTTGATCCGTTTTAAGTTCCCTGTGCATTTCAAAGGATTTTGTGGAACCCTTAATATTTTACCTCTTGTGTTAAGATAGAATTTATTCCTTTGAGTACCTGGATGCTTCTGGTAATGCCCATTTTTCAAAAGGGTTCCGTGACGTGTACAGCAAATGTCTGGTGCGGTTATTTTTAGTCCAGCCACATGTGCTGTGTCTTGTTGTAGTTTTGTTAATATTCAAGGTGTTTATTTCAGTCTCAGTGACTGGTTTTCAGGAGTGAACCATTTAACCTTTTATATTCTAGATGAGAAAGTAAGGTTATTTTTTTTTCAGTGTAAGCAACTGACAATTGCTTGGATATCATTAGGCTCCAGAGTGAGTTGGAGAGTCCATTTTTTGCCACAGTCATCTTTTTCAATTCATGCTTTCTTCAGCACAAGTGGTTTGCTTTGTCCTTGCCTGAGTGCTCAAATCACAGTATTCATTTGAAAGGTTTGTTGTGGTATCCCATCAACTTGCTGACCACAAAATAATTTTCTCTCATCTGGGTTTTGCTTTTAGTGTTAGAAATTGAAAATGGAATTTTAAGGAGCACATTCTTAATTTGGATTAAAATCACTTTTATTATTGAAAAATGGCTGTCAGCTTATTCCCACGACATGCAGAAAATCATCGTTACCTATTCATAATCAAATAGGCTTTTCTTTTTCTTCTTCTCCTTATTACTTCATTTTTAAAGATGGTTTATCAGTACAAATATACTATTCCTTCTCTGGATGGTAAATAAGACTTTGTAGCATTGTAAATGTGAGGAGAGACAAAAGTAACTGGTTGAAATCTGTGAGCAGGACCAGTTTTTTGCTATTTTGCCATATTTTTTCCATCAAAGCTGTCATGTATTTAAACACCACCACCCCCCCAAAAAAAAATAAAACAGTAAGAAATAAGATTTTAGTCTTGTTTAATTCGGTTGTTGCAGCAGAGCAAGTATCTCACAGGAAGAAAAAAGGATGTTGTTGGTTTTCCTGCTGGACTGGTGCAGAGATCCAGCATTCCCTCACTGTGGACTCACTAAGCCTGAAATAATGGAACTCCCTGGTTTGTCCCAGTTATCTTAAAATAAAAACAATACTTGCCAAGAGATACTTGACTAAATTCATGTGTGGAAGTCATTAAAAGGAATAAAAAAAAATTAACTTTGAACTTTTAATTTCACTACTGGTGGTAGTGGGAAATGGTGGTCACGTCTTCCCTGGTCGTGCCTTTGGATGATGGAGAAACAGCACTTGGTTGGGCTGACTTTAATTCTGTCAAGATTAATGTAGAAATATCACTCAATTTCCAAAGTCTTGTGGAAGTATTAATCACATATGAAAAGTACCTTATTTACAAAAGTAACCCATTGTTGGCCTTCTTTGCATTTTTAGAGATTTGTGGCTCTGTTTTGCTTAAACTCCTTTAAATTTAGCAAGTAACATTATTGTGAGCCAGAAGCTCCTTAAATGCTTGGATGACTAACATAGTGTGACAGTCTAATTTATGTGTGGAATCAAGAGCTCTGTATTACACCTGAAAATGTAACAAATATGGGAGGGGTCTGACAGAAGAGGAACAGATCCAGACTTTGAAGTTTTTATCCAGAAATATCCTGCTAGCACTTGGGAGAGAAGCAAGAGCTGAAGGGCCGTGCTGATCTTGAGTCTGACACTGCATTTCATCAAGAGGTTGTTCTCCCTAGTAAATGACATCAAATTTCATCCAGTGACCTCTAGGTTTTGAATTACTTTAATTTGTGTCTTACCTGCTTGCACACAGTGTTTTTAACTGAATATTTTCACTGGCTGCACTCGGAGTTTGAAGGCAGCATGAATATGATGGTCGTTCCTTTGCCTTGCGTTTTGTGTCACATTAAACCTTGGCTTTGCAATAGTCTCTTGCTCAAGTTATCCATGTGCCTTCCAGCAATATAGACATGGTATCATCAAGCCCAGTTGAGGAGCTGAACATACATCTTACTCTTCAAATACTTTTAAGTAACTTTTTTTAAGTGTTTGAATACAACACTCTTACGTGTAGTTGATGGCAATTCCTCTCAGTAACGTCTCTGAAGCTGTGTGTAGGTGGAGGCTGGACCACGAGTGTCAGGAGTGTTATGGATGAGTCTGGAATGGGTGAGAGGAGCTGGAAGTGTTGGAAATCAGGACACAATCTAAAACTGTGAGGAAGAGCTGTGCCTGTACAAGGGCTGTGAGTTGCTGACAGACTATGAGCAAGAAGTGCCTTAAGGGCGTTGGGACATAATACTCTCCATCACCATTCCATAAGTCTTTTACTGCATTTATGTGTTGATGTAGAAGAATTCAAGAGGCTCTTAATTTTGCTGCTCCAGTGTTGGTCTGTTGAGCTGCTGCAGCTCTTTCTCAGCCAGAGAATAGCACTGGGCACGTGTTTTCTGGAAGCATCAGTTCTCCTGATGCATTGCACAGGGATGGGATAATTCAGTTGAGTTGTTGTCCACAGTCACCAAATGGACCTGTCAGTTCTCACAGTGCAGAATCTGAAATGCTGTAAGATACTTCTTCGATGGTACAGGGTATTTTGATTTGTTGGTTTTATTTTTGTAACTGAGATCTGATCTGGAAAAAAGTGCTCTCAGATCTCTAGCCCAAGACTATTGCTTGTAAGCATTTTCAAAACACTGGTACTTGTGTATCCAAATGATTCCTGCTTTGAGCAGATTTGCTTATACCAAGCATGAAATTTTACCTTGTTCTGATTATATTTGACAGAATCTGGGAAGAGGCATAACTGGCAGCTTCCCCTCACTTTCCCTCAGTGTGAGGGCTTTCCTCAGAGTAATGTGTACCAGTGATCTGGAGAGCTGCAGCACAGTGTGAGTGGAGCAGCTGTGAAGAAACTGCAGTGCCTTAGAACTGTGTTTACTGAACAGTAATGATGGAGGGTGCTGTAGGGTGTCCTGGAATTTCCTTTTAGTGTTTCTGAACAAAATAACACACAGTACTGTCAAACATGGAAGGAAAGAAACTAAAGGAGTAATTTATCTGGAAGCGCAGTAAGAATTTGAGCTTGAAATGTTGGCAGGTAGGTGACTTCTAAAAAATTGGTTTGAAATAACAGTGACACCTGAAATAACTTGAATTTGTATCTGTAGTCTTTCAGTGCTTTCTAATCCTTAGTGACCATATCCTTTCCCTTTTGAGACTGGGAAAGATTGTCATCCCAGCCATAGGAACTATGGAGACACAAACTCAGTGTGTCTTTGAACAGGGCATGTTCACAGAGTTGAACTAAGGTTTCTCTGCATCTAACTAGGGTTGAGTTGGGATGATTAAATAATCCTTTGGGCTGTAGTTGTAGCATTGCTGATATCTTCTCTGACTTCCCCATTTTCAGGGGGAAATGACTTAAGGTGGGGTTGGTAACTCTCAAACTGACAGACTTGAAGCCTGTAAAACTCTTAATATTTTCTTCCCAAGAACCTCACAAAGATGAAATTAGATGTTTGGATTTTGTGGCCAAGTCAGCATCCTAATGCCATAATTGGATTTGTGCAAATGTATTTTAGGTGTCCTATGTGATTAGGGATGAGGTGGAGAAGTACAACCGGAACGGGGTAAACGCTCTTCAGCTGGACCCAGCACTGAACAGGCTCTTCACAGCAGGCCGGGACTCCATCATAAGGATATGGAGTGTCATTCAGCACAAGGTCAGTCATGAGAGCCTTCCTATCCCTAAACCTGCTTTTTTCCAAGTTGTTCCACTGGTGAGCTGTCTACATACCTGCATCTGACACTGGTTTTTAACAGCTGCCATTTGTTAGGATGGCAGAATCATTTTGATGCTGTGGTACCTTGTGTACCTGTATAGTTCTGTCACAGAAGGATTCTGGGACAGGGATTTCGAACAGCTCTACAATTAGGCAACTTCTGCTCCATTTGAAGACTGAAGAACAATAACAGGATCTGATAGTCACAATCTCTTCCATTTGTGATGAGATGTTATAAACTTTTTTTCCTTAATTTGCAGCAAGACCCTTATATGACATCTATGGAACACCACACAGATTGGGTAAATGACATTGTGCTCTGCTGCAATGGTAAAACATGTAAGTACTTCCAAGTTTGAGAACTGCAGCATTCAGAGACTGTATACAAGTAAATTATCTGCTGCTTAAATTATTTTCCATCTTTTCTTAGCATGTGATATTAACTTGTGATGCCTATTGTGAATTTAGTAAATAGTGTAAGCAGATGTTTTAATGCAAAATTGAGATGTGGATGTAGATGATTGTTTTGATCTTTTTTGGAAAGCAGTAGTATGAATATGGTCTAAAGTAATCTATAAGCCATTAAAATCCAGTCTTTATTCTTTCCAATTTAGTGATATCTGCTTCTTCAGATACTACTGTTAAAGTGTGGAATGCACATAAGGGATTTTGCATGTCAACACTAAGGACGCATAAGGTGAAAAACATTATCTGTAAATACCGTGTGTCATCACTGCCACTCTTTTCCTTATCAAGACATGGATTTCAAATGGATGTTGTATTTATTCTCTTGTAGGATTATGTGAAAGCTCTAGCATATGCAAAAGATAAGGAGCTGGTAGCCTCTGCTGGGCTGGACAGACAGATATTCCTCTGGGATGTAAATACTCTAACAGCACTGACTGCCTCAAACAACACTGTAACAAGTAGGTACCTGGGGAGGGGAGGCAAATGCAGTGCCTTTTATTGAGTAGCATAATCTGTGAGATCAACTTAAAACTATGGATGCCTCTTTCTATCTGTATGTAAACAACATGCAGGAAAGGTGGTTTTAATACATAATCAGTCCATTTGTTATGTTATGTAATAGCTGGGAATGTAGAGCAGCCAGTAGTCATGGCATTTGGAATAGAGGACAAGTCTCTTTGAACTTTTTCTCCTGAAATGTAAAGTGCTGGTTTCTCTGAAACGTGCTAGAACCTTAGCTTGAAAAGCTTTTTGCTTCTCAACTAACCCTTTATAGAAATTTTCTCTTGGCTTATTTGTCCATTCATTTTCTGTGTATTATAATTTGGGATTGGTTTTTTTTTTTTGTATAGATGCTGAGGAAAAAATTGCAGCGCAGCTCCTGAAGTGGGACTTGATATCAAATCTCTGTCAGAAGAATAATTAGTAGATTAAAAACTGTGCGGAGTAACATGAAGCACTAGTTACATATAAGGACAGACTGAGATCTGACTCACTGGATATTGGAAGAGAAGGGGAAACTGTCCATGAGGGGTTAACTCTTATTGTCACCTCTTGGAGAAAGTGATCTGTCGTGTTCCTCTCTCCCTGTAAAGGCATTATAGTAAATTCTGAGCTCTTCCCTTATACAGCAATTCCAACTCCACTTTCTCAGAGTAGTGAGGGTAGAGCTGGTTCAGTTTCTCCTCTGGAAAGTGTCACACCAGTCTCAGGTTCAGTTGGGTTTGATGGCTCGGGTGAATAGTGTGGATTTGGGTCATGGGCATTCAGGTTTGTATTGGCTATTTTACAACAGATATTTTCAGAAAGAGGTCTTGTGTGACCTCAATGTCCTTTGCTGCTTCTTAGGTAGATTGGAAAAATAACATTACAAGTGACTGATGTTTAAACAGTAGCAGAGTCTGATGGATGCATTGGGAAAGAACAGAACCATCTTGCACACTGCCCTTCTTTAATTTTTTACCTAAGATTAGTTGCTTCCTCAGTCATAGGTTAGGAATGACTCAAGAAAAATCTGCAAAACTAAACTTGGAGTTGGCACAACGTACTCTTAGGGAATTTCAGGAATATGTGATTCTATAAGTAAGAGGCAGGCCTGTAGTTGTGTTTATGTGGAGGGTTTTTAATTACTGCTTTTGGCTGATCCTGAACGGTGTGTTAATTTTATGGGCTTCTAAAACCAGAGATGGATTTGCTGAGCACATGCCTGGACATAGCTTTCTGTGAAATAAATAGGATGATTTTGTATTTCTGAGAAAAATAAGGCCAACTTCTTTAGTTATCAGTAAAGTTTGGCTGTAAAATAATTTTTTCTATATTCTGCTTGAACGTGGTGTTCTTGAAGGAAAAATTTATCTGTGAGACATTACAAAAAACAATAAATTCTGGTACTCTGCAACAGTGGTGGAGAACCTAAATGATTCAAGTGAATCATAAATGGTAAATGGGGAGTACTGAGGAGCTGGTGCTTGTTTTTTACCAAAGATGAAATGGAAGTGGAGACATTACCTATAAGATGACAAGGATAAATTTGCATTTCTAGAGTTAGAACACAAATACTTCATAAAGGGAAGCAGAGGAGTTGTTTTTCTCTTTTTAGTGCTCCTGAGTAACAGTGTCTGTTGGGAAGAACACAGTGTATATCCTCAGAGAGGCTGTTTTCCTAAGTCCTTTCAAACAGTATTGCTTTTTTTTGGAGTACAGGTGAAGATTGTTCTTGTGCATTAATTTCCTGTCTGGTTGCCTGAAGCAATGTGCACAGGGCAGCATTAAAGGGAAGCCTGTTTTGAGGGTGTCTCAGTCAGCAAAGCCATAATTCAGATTAAGTGGAGAGACTTTGCTTTTGACAGGTAGTTCCTTCCAGAGGAGAGTAGAGTTGAGCTTTGCATTTGTTCTGGCATAATTTTTCCTTCTGTACATTTAGGAGTCTCTCTTGTGTTCCTGATAGCCAACTTCTGATAACTCTGTGTATTATCCCTTCCTAAATTACTATGGTTGTTGAACAGTGTGCTGACCCTCAGGAGTCTTCAGTTCTGTGTTTTGCCATTCTCTGTGCACAGTGGAAGATTCTCACTTTATTTTGGCTACAAATAATGTCTTTCATTGGGAGCTGACATTTGGATAGCCATAACCAGTTGCTAAGAGGACCCTGAAGTAAAGCTGCATATTTCTTTATTGGATCATAGAATATCCTGAATTAGAAAGGACTCCCAAGGATTATTGAGTCCTATTCCTGGCTCTGCACAGGACAGCCCCAAGAGTCACACCATGGGCCTGAGAGTTGTCCAAACACTTCTTGAGCTCTGTCAGGCTTGGGGCCATGACCACTTCCCTGGGGAGCCTGTTCAGTGCCCAACCACCCTCTGGCTGAAGAACCTCATCATGATATCCAGCCTAAACCTCCCCTGATGCAAGTTCTTCCACTGTGACAAAATGGAATCCTGTATTATGATATTGGATTACAAATGTGTGGATCCTGTATTATGATATTGGGTTACAAACAGTGGAAGCTCAGCTCCATAATGCACAGAAATCATCGTGTGAGGTTTCACGTTTTCACTGGCCGTGCAGTTTGCTGCTGTTCTCAGCCTTCTTGGCATACTGATGGCATGGTTTTTGAGGCTTGATGAAATGCCTGCTTGTGCTCTCTAAATAGATGACTTTCATTTGCTGCGTCTGTGCTTTTCCCAGTTGAGGGACTGGTACTTCAATCTCTCCAAAAGTGGATTAGCCTGGATGGTACAGAATTCCTCAGCTCTGAGGGTGGGTGTGGTGCTGAGGAGCTGCCATCTGCTTTTCACAAACTCAGAGGCAGCATCCGTGCTCAAGTGACACATTTCAGCGCTGCAGTGGAACTTCTCTGCATCTCCGCTGAGCTAAGAGATGAGCCTTTAATATAAAATACAGAGTTTTACTGCTTCTTGGCTCAGAAAAAAAATCTCTGCACTTCAATCCAAATGCTGTGTGTTACAAGATCACACAGAAGTGTCATGCTCCAATAACGTAGTTGAGCAAGAGTGGCTTGGTGGTACTGGCACTGAATTTTGGTGCCAAAAGGGCACCAGGAATATAATGACCGTAAATCTGAGGGATGTCTTTCTTTTTATGTGCCAGTAAATTAATAATTGGCATGCGGTTTTCCTAGCAGACTATAGTATATTTCTTTTTTTTTTAAAAGCATCTGTATATATGCGCCAGCGTGGCACTATTTTCATTGATCAAAGGGTGTTTAAAATAGCAGTTTTGAGTAAATACGGATTTTTCTTTCAAATGACAGCATTAAAATTGAATATGTAAATTTTATTTTGAAATAGCTTCTTCCCTGAGTGGGAACAAAGACTCAATCTACAGCCTTGCAATGAATCAAATGGGAACAGTTATTGTATCAGGGTCCACTGAAAAGGTAAGCAAAACTTGGTAAGGCTCACCCACTTCAATTTTAGTGTGCAGAGACAATTTTATTAATTTTCAATGTCACCTCTTTAGCAGCTTTTGTGGTTTGAATAATAAGTGTAGACACTTTTTTAAATGTGAGTGCAAGCGTAGGATACAGCTCCTGCCTCAGTCTGAAGACTGGATATATCCCTAGAGCTTTCACACACAGGGGAAACAATCAGATCATGCTGTAGAAAACCCTGTCTCTGTCAGAGGCCATTACATTTCACCGCAAGAGCCCTGATTTTGGGAGCACATGACTCAGATGATCAGAAAAACCTGAAGCAGTTGGTGCAGGTGGGAAAGAAATGGTGCCAGCAATTTGCCAGATCCCTGCAGGAGGTGGGAAATGAACTAATGAAGTTCAGGTGTTCCCAAGAGCCAGCCCTGGTTCTTTGTTGTAAAGGAAGGGGAAACATGCTGAAGTTTTTTTACCTAATCGAGAGAATTTTATTTCTGAGACAATATAAAAATGAAAATAGGGTGCACCACTGAATCATCTGAGAGGATTCTCAGAATCTCTTTTTTTTAACAAATCCCACTATCCTGTTTCCAGTCATTTCCATTCCTTAGTTTCTTAAAACTGAAGAATCCAGAACAAACTAAATTAAAATCAAGAGAAGATCACACCTGGTTAATAGAACTGCATAGTGTCTGTCGTTTTCAATGTATGTTTTTAGTGGTGGATATCTGTGTGTTTGGAATAAGGGTTCATTTATTTGGAAAGGGCTAATTTTCTGTAGAGGAAAAGCATTGGTGGGAAGAATGATGTCAATGCAGCTCATCCATTGTGTATTTCTACAGGTTCTAAGGGTGTGGGATCCAAGAACTTGTGCAAAACTAATGAAACTCAAAGGGCACACAGACAACGTGAAAGCTTTGTTGTTGAACAGAGATGGCACACAGGTATGTGCTTTCACCCGAGGCAAAGGCATTTTACAGAGTGCACAACAGAATTGTTTTATGTCCTAGATTACAGAAGGTAACTTAACAAGTATTACAGGTGCTTAAGTGATGAATGGAGGGAGGCTGATGGGTGAAAGGGGTGTTTTACTGTAGGTTGATCTAAGTGTGGAGGGAGCTGTTAACAACTCGAGTCACAATTTTGTCTAACCTCCCAGTCTTTGTTTAGCACCATCTTAATGGAAAAATATGACCATAAGAATTACCAAATCTTTTTATGGCGAGAAAAAAGAAATGTATTTTAAAAGACCTAAATATGTTGTTGCTCAGTGTCTTTCAGGCAGCTCTGACGGGACCATCCGCCTGTGGTCCCTTGGGCAGCAGAGGTGCATAGCCACGTACCGAGTCCATGATGAAGGTGTTTGGGCTCTGCAGGTCAATGAAGCCTTCACTCATGTTTATTCAGGAGGAAGAGACAGGAAGATTTATTGCACAGATTTACGAAACCCTGATATCCGTGTGCTTATCTGTGAAGAAAAAGCACCAGTTCTTAAGGTAATCGAGTTAAATTCGGAGCCTCGCGGAATGGTTGGGGTTGGAAGTGGCCTCTGGAGGTCCATCCCCCTGATTCAAGGAGGGAACCAGAGCTGATTGCCCAGGGCCATGTCCAGATGGCTTTTGAGTATTTTCAAGGATCCACCACCTCTCTGGGCAGCCTGTGCCAGTTCTCCATCCTGCTCAGAGTGTACAAGTTCCCTCTCATCTAATGAAATAGTGGCTTGAGTGGTATAAGCTGATGAAAGGAATGTGCATCAGGTAACAATTGGTGGCTCTACCACATCTCAATAGACTGACTTTCTCTTCTAAATTGCACCTGAAACTTTAATTGTCTGAAGAAGATAGAAGCCTGGCAGCTGCTTAACACAGAATTTTCAAATTCAAATATGCTTCAGACAGAATATGCTTCAGACGNTACATCTTCTGCTGTCCATGTCCAGAATTTATTTGTTGAATATTTGAAACTATTTCTCTGCCTTTTCACATATTTTGGTTACTTTTCATTTCAACTTTGTGTTTCTTTAGTAAACTGAAAGTAGTGCTGTTCCTAAAGTACTTCTGAGTATGCTCTGTGGAGATCATACTCCCAATATTTATTAATTATCAAAGAAAAACCGATTTAAGCATGACTTAAAGTTTCTGTGTTTCATTATTTAGATGGAACTTGATAGATCAGCTGATCCTCCTCCAGCACTTTGGGTTGCAACAACTAAATCCTCTGTGAATAAATGGGTAAGTGATACATGTACATTTTACAGTCTGGGAATTCAATTGAGTAGTCATGGGGTTTGCAGTCTTGGTTTGGGAACTGTTGAGCTGTTGCTTTCAATTTGACCGTGATTCGCTGTGCTCTGTAAGGTTTCTTAAAAAAAATTATCATAAAATGTTAATATTGAAATTGATCAAATGGCATTAAGCTTTGAATTATTTCCTTTGCTCTCTATTTATGCTGCTTTTAGAAATAAGTTCTCTCTCTTGGAACTGGAGAGTTAACAAGTACCAGCATGAACTGGCAGGTGTTACTCAACAGTTAAAAGCAAAGTTTAGAGATTATTATGTGTCATTTTGTTTCTTTCCTTAGACTTTGAAGGGAATTCATAATTTTAGAGCATCAGGAGATTATGATAATGATTGTACCAATCCTATACCGCCCCTGTGTACACAGCCTGACCAAGTTATAAAAGGTAAACAGTAATTTTCCAGAGGAACTTATAAAATCTATGATCTTCAGCAGTACCTATAGACCTTTAACATGCAGTTTTTTAGATGCTCAACACTGATTTCAGCCAAAACAAAAACAATGTGGTTATTGTCCATCCAATGTTACTTACAGTTAAAACAGTGCCTAAACCTTGGTGATACCTACACCTTAAAGTGAAACCAAAGGACAGCACATGTCATGTTACACAACTTGATTTAATTTAATGTGATATTGAGAAAAATAATGACTGTGGTGACCTTGATTCTTGTTTCTTTGCCAGGGGGTGCTAGTATTATTCAGTGCCACATTCTTAATGACAAGAGGCACATATTAACCAAAGACACAAATAATAATGTGGCATACTGGGATGTCTTGAAGGTAAGTACAGAGTTTCAGATTAACTTGCTAGGNATGGAAAGTTGGTTTTACCAGGTGGTAGCAGGATTTTAAGAAAGTGAGCTGACATTGCCAATGCTTTGTACAAAAATAGATGTTTCTTAGGGGCAACATATATGCACAAGACTGTGTTAGGATGTGTTGCTTACTCATGGGAGCCAGGAGTAAAGTTGGTTGTGGGTATTTTGAACACCTAAACATGATGTTTTCTTAACTGGAGGAAAGCTGCGTGCACGAGTCAGAATCTGAGAACGTTCAAAATGGGAAATGAAAGCTGTGGTTCAGCTGCACAGGGATCAGAGGAGGGCTCTAATATCTTGGCTGCTGTGAGTCATTAATGTCTAAGAAATGTAATGGCAGAGCCAAAAGTGTAGAGTACTTTCTAATTAGTCCAGAGCTTCTTACATTCTTGTTTTAACCACATGAAGTGTCTGAATGCAAAGTAATGCAGCAAGTATTGTACTTATTAGACTCTCCATTAGACAAAATTGCATCATGCTAGAAGCAACTTTATATCCTGGGTGTTTAAACACATTACATCTTCTGCTGTCCATGTCCAGAATTTATTTGTTGAATATTTGAAACTATTTCTCTGCCTTTTCACATATTTTGGTTACTTTTCATTTCAACTTTGTGTTTCTTTAGTAAACTGAAAGTAGTGCTGTTCCTAAAGTACTTCTGAGTATGCTCTGTGGAGATCATACTCCCAANGTTTCTTTCCTTAGACTTTGAAGGGAATTCATAATTTTAGAGCATCAGGAGATTATGATAATGATTGTACCAATCCTATACCGCCCCTGTGTACACAGCCTGACCAAGTTATAAAAGGTAAACAGTAATTTTCCAGAGGAACTTATAAAATCTATGATCTTCAGCAGTACCTATAGACCTTTAACATGCAGTTTTTTAGATGCTCAACACTGATTTCAGCCAAAACAAAAACAATGTGGTTATTGTCCATCCAATGTTACTTACAGTTAAAACAGTGCCTAAACCTTGGTGATACCTACACCTTAAAGTGAAACCAAAGGACAGCACATGTCATGTTACACAACTTGATTTAATTTAATGTGATATTGAGAAAAATAATGACTGTGGTGACCTTGATTCTTGTTTCTTTGCCAGGGGGTGCTAGTATTATTCAGTGCCACATTCTTAATGACAAGAGGCACATATTAACCAAAGACACAAATAATAATGTGGCATACTGGGATGTCTTGAAGGTAAGTACAGAGTTTCAGATTAACTTGCTAGGTTTGGATGATCAATTAAAAAAAAAAAATTAAAAAATGTGTGAGATTGCTCAGCCAACTTACTGAGTTGCTGACTGCAGTGAGAAAGAAAGATAGTAAAGGATTTGAGGTGTTGCTGTGACTCAGGATTTGTACATTTCTGTTGGTGAACAGGCATGTAAAGTGGAAGACCTTGGGAAGGTAGACTTTGAAGAGGAAATTAAGAAGAGATTTAAAATGGTGTATGTGCCAAACTGGTTCTCAGTGGACTTGAAAACTGGGGTGAGACACAACTCCTAAGTGTGATGTTCTGATGTCACGTTTCATATACTCTTTGCTAAAAAAGACTTTAAAAGTTTTTTATAACTTTAGAAGAACGTTCATGGTTTATTTGGTGGGTTAGATTTATTTTCTAGCAAAACAGCAATTTTACCCCTGTTCTTAACCTGAACAACAGATTTACTATTTTTTTCCTCATGGTATGGTCCACCAATACCAATTATTAATTAATACAGTTGGGTAAACAAAGTGTGCTATCATAAGTTTAGAAATTCTTTGGTTTGTAATCTCAGCTGACTATGAATATAATGAAAAATGTATAGAATTGTTTTACTCAAAACAGCAATTACATCCCTCTTCCTGGTGGTTTTTTGCCAACAGATGTTGACAATTACTCTGGATGAAAGTGACTGCTTTGCAGCCTGGGTTTCAGCAAAGGATGCTGGATTTAGCAGTCCAGATGGTTCTGATCCAAAATGTGAGTTTAAATAATATTTGTGTTTTATTCTAATAGAAAAAGTAGAATAAATGCCAGTATTTGTGGTTTGAAGTGTTCCACTGCCACATGTATCAGTAGCTGACTGGATTTTAGGGCTCATTTTCTTAACAACAAATTCTGCAGAAGATTCTTGAGTGACAGTGTTTAGTTTTTTTCCTGAAACATTTCAGTCACGTTCAGCTTTTGTGTTTATCTTGGTTTTAAACCTTCAAGAAGGAAAAGGGGAAAAAGTAGTTACAATCTAATCTGGAGAATGTTACAGCGTGTGAGTGATCCACCAGCAGGGATTCTAAAATCAGCTTCTTCTGAAAGACTCTAACATGGAGCTCTCAGATTGTGATAAGCAGTTTTCTGTGCCCATAAATAGTTTACTTTGGGAACAGAGCTGTTCACTCTTGGGGAATTGTCAGCTGTGGATCAAATGTAAAATACGTTGCCAACATTCTCTGTGTAACTGTAGTTCCATCTCACTGTGTCTTGACAGTAAACCTTGGAGGGCTTCTGCTGCAAGCACTTCTGGAGTATTGGCCTAGAACACATATCAATCCAATGGATGAAGAAGAAAATGAGATGAACCATGGTTAGTATTGTAATATTTTAATTTTTTCGGATTTTTCCATACATTGTTTATTTATATATGTTTATTGAACAGGTACGATGTATTTCTCTGTATGTTGCAGACTAATGTTTTCTGGCACTTCTAAAGTTGCTTTACACCAGAAGGTGTCTTCTGAAAGCATCAGCAAAAATCCTAAGAACTCTAGTCTGCTTAAAAAATAAAAAATCAGATGATTCTGAAGTTACAGAAACATGATGCCTTGATGAAAAACAATTACTGGCAAAATAAGGCTTGACTTGGAAAAGAAACAGTCCAGCAAAGGGCAATAGTTCAGTCATTCAGTGTTATTCTCTTGACATAATTCCAGTTTTCTTCTAGGTATAATGAACAAAATAAGGAAAGATTTATTGGAATAAATGCCTTCAGTGAAATAATACAGGGAGTGGACCTATAAGAATCTGCCTTAGAATGGTGTTTTAAGGTTGCTCATTCTAACCAGGCATGAGATGAAATGCACAGCCATGTAAGAGAGTGCCTGGATTTGGCAGAATAGAAGAGAATGTGTAAGTTTGCTAAGTCTGAAACAGTTCAACTCACGTCCAAGTTGACTGGAAACTTTTGTCTTTGGCAATTTAAGAAATTCCTTTCTATAGATAGAAAATGCAATTAAGAAAACTGTATGTTCAGCAGCATCTTGCCATTATGTGATGAATGTTGTGCCAAGAGTCAGTTGGTTCATTCAAGAATGATGCCCATGGAGGGTCACAGCACTTGGCAGACTCTCACAGATCATGTTGCTGATTCCCGTTCTGTTGTGTATTGGCAGCTTTTGGCTTAGAGCAGACAAGGTATGAGAAGTGTAACTCAGGCTTCTGTATTTTTGAAACACTGATGCTGAAATACTTACTCCTGTGCACATTTGGAATATTCACTACGAAATCAGATTTCATTTCAGTAGAAAAAAAAATCAAGAAACTCACACTGAGTAATGACTTAGGATGCAAGTGTGTGTACCTGTTGGACACTGAAATTTTTGTGGAGAGAAGACTTTAAACCCATCTGTATGTATGTGCAGTGTTGTTCCTGTCAATTGTGAAGTGTGGCCACTGGAGATAGAACAAGAGGTCATGGTCTTAAGCTCCAGCAAGGGAGGTTTAGACTTGACATTGGGAAAAAGTCTTTCACTGAAAGAGTGATCCGGCATTGGAATGCATTGCCCAGGGAGGTGGTGGAATCGCCGTCCCTGGAGGTGTTTAAGGGTAGACTGGATGAAGTGCTGAGGGTCATGATATAAATGTTACAGCTGTTAGGTTTTAGTTGGATTATTGGTTGGACTTGATGATCTTCAAGATCTTTTCCAACCTTATGTACGCTGTGATACTGTGTTATGAAGAAATCTTTCAAACTATAGGATTTTCCACTTGTTGTAGCTTCAGAGTCGTGTTTGTCCCTTCCAATATAGATTTTTATTTCTTTGCTTAATACAGTTTCTGATCCTTCTTTCACTCCATGTGTTTCTGGTTAGGAAGGTAAGGAATCATTAATCTCATGAGACTCTGCCATTTAAATTTCTTAAGCTGCTTGAATTCAACATCAGTTTTTGTAGATGCTGCAGTGTAATGGAGATGATTTTTCCCAGCTGTAAGTCAGGCATTTCAATTCTTCTACATTGGTTTCAAGATACCTAACTGACTAGAAGTTCAAGAGATATAGAAAAAATGTTGATTTTTCTTTAATCTTATCTTATCCACCTGATGTGGACTCAGGCTCTTCAGTGTTGAAGACCATCCTGCTGTAAATAGCTATAATCAATTGAGCGGATAATGCAGGAACTTCAAAGAACTTGAGGGTGAACTTTCCTGGTGCACTGTTTTGACATCTGGCAAATCCAGGTAGAAGAGCAAAGTGAACATCTTTCACAGTTCCCTGTCAATTTGTTTTTATGTGCTTGCTGCATGTTGGAAATGGGGATTTACTTGTTTATGTAAAGCTTAAGATTTTATTAATTTATGAAATAAATTTGCTGTAGGTGGAAAGAAAGCCTTTTGGTCTGTGTATGGCCAGTTTTAAGGCTTAGTAAAATCTCACTGCTGTGATTTTATTTTTTTTCCTAACAGTGAATGGTGAGCAGGAGAACAGAGTCCAGAAAGGAAATGGGTACTTCCAAGTGCCACCACATACACCAGTTATTTTTGGTGAGGCTGGAGGACGCACTTTGTTCAGGTATAAAAACTCAAAAGGGTGTGAATTCAGTGGGTAAAAAATCCGCTTCCTTTGTGCAAGCAGGAACGTGATCAAAATGTAACACTTCCCATCTCTACTGTATATTCAAAACATGCCCTTAACAGGCAAAATAAGCAGCTGTTGATGTTCATTTGGCATTGCCCAACTGACTGTGTGAGTTTGAGCATCCACAAGGTGTGGGCTTTTACAACAGTAAGAGTTGTGTATTATTGGCTGTGTGTCATAGCTTTGAAATCATTTTGGATGCTGCCTTTCTGCAAACTGATTAACTGGTCTTTGGTTTAGAATGAAGCTCTAGATTTACATCTTTGTAGGGCTTGTCTTAGGATTCTGTTGTGCTGCTCTTTGAGCAATAATGGCTCATTCCAGGAGCTGCTACTCACTAGAGAGTTGGTTTCTGCTCCCAGAATCACAACCAGTGACCCTCAGAGGGTCCTAAGCTCTGGCAGGTAGGAGCACTGGTTCTGTGTTGTAATGTTTCTATTCTTCTTACCCTTCTAGTTCTTCTCATTCTACATTGAAAGGCCTAATTATGATATGAGACACACAGGAGACAGTTTAAGAGTGTTGCAGAACAAATGCTGAGTTTGCAAACATTGAAACATTTGATATTTACTGACATAGTGGATTTTAAATTTAAGGGGTGGGGGATTTTTTGTTTTGTTATGTTTCTCAGGCTCCAGAATGATGTAATTTGCAGCCACTGATCTGGTCAGTAAAACAGGGAAGCCATTTTCAGCTTTGCAAACTTTCTTTCCTTCTCCAATATCAATGTATCTGCATTGTACCTGGAGCTTAATATTTGGCTCCATACTGTACTGGTGGATCTTGGCTCTTCCACAGCTGCTCCTCAGGAGAGCACTGGGAAGACCCCACTGGA
This sequence comes from Pitta sordida, assembly GCA_013390025.1. Lineage (NCBI taxonomy): Eukaryota > Metazoa > Chordata > Aves > Passeriformes > Pittidae > Pitta > Pitta sordida. The sequence goes on along the minus strand of WEKX01005653.1, from coordinate 8,988 downwards.
GGGAGCAAGCCATGCTTATGGGACCTAAAATGTGGCTTGCAGAACTCTGGTAAAATAGAGTAATAGAATGCTTTGGATTAGAAGGGACCTTAAAGGTTCAACCCCGCCCCTGCCATGGGCAGGGACACCTTCCACTATCCCAGGCTGGCCCAAGCCCTGTCCTACCTGGTCTTGGACCCTTCCAGGGATGGGGCAGCCACAGCTTCTCTGGGAAATGTGTCAGGGCCTCAGCACCCACGAAGTAAAGAATTTTGTCCTGATATCTAATTAAACCCACTCTCCTTCAGCTTCAACCTCATTAGAATTTATAAAATTGCATCTGGCTGCGTTTCATCATTGTTTGTGTGCATTTCTGAAAATTGATTTTATTCTTTCCATTTGGTGAGGGCTCAGCAGACACTTTACATGTGAAGCTCATTTTTCCCAAGCAGAAAAGAATTGCTCTATGCCAAGTGCCTTTCCCTTTTCTCCTGGTAGTTTTGTTTTTCAACACACATACACAATCCGCAGCAAAGTAGGCTTTTAAACATTCTTGGGCATAATCTCCCAGGATAGTTTTCTCTGTTTCTGCTCTTTCTTTCTGCACCTCCATTTTCTGCTCCTCACAGAAAGGATGTGATCACTTCCCCTCTAAGTTTGATGCCAACCAAGCTCGAGCTCCCTGCCCATTGAAAGGGCATGTCCTCTCCTGAAAGCTTTTTAATGCAAATTACAGTAATTGTTTTCATTCACCAAGGTTATTTCGGTGTGTCTTAGGTTATTATGTCGGGATTCAGGTGGAGAAACTGAATCTATGCTTCTTAATGAAACGGTGCCACAATGGGTAATTGACATCACTGTGGATGTAAGTATTGTGTGCATAAGTGTTGCTTTTTTATTGGATTGTTGTGGGTTTTTTTTAAAGTTGCACTACAATCTTTTTAACTGTGCAATCTCTGAAGTGACATTTGAAATTTTTGCTCTGTTTATATTTAAACCAAATGGTCTCAGGGTCTGTATTCACGACCCTTTGGGATTCATTATTTTTTGAAGTGTCCAGTTAAGGTATTTTTGCTCACTTTCTTCAGACATAAAATCTAAAGGAAAGAATTCAAAGCCATGTGCCTAATTGGTATCCTTGTCCAGTGGGGAGCTCAGGAACAGAAAACACACTTCATATTGCTGCTGTCTTTTGAACCCATCTAATTAGCTTTGAATAACTGATAATTTATATTCAAGATCTAGATTATCTGTGCATCGTCTAAATTGAAGTGTCTCTGGAGTCTGAGTCATTTGGAAGTTGGCTGTGGTGGGCATGTTGATTGAGAATCTCTCATGGGTTTTGATAATTAGGAGCTGAATATACTTGACATACCAGCTGATGGAAATAGGAACTGAGAATGGTTCATCCTAAATTGACACTTCACAATTGTTTCCTTCTAGAAAAATATGCCCAAGTTCAATAAGATTCCCTTCTACCTCCAACCTCATTCATCATCAGGAGCAAAAACTCTAAAAAAGTAAGTAATGCATATTTGACACTTAAAACTGCAGAAGGGGAACTGCCTGATCAAAAAAACAATTAAAAAAGGTAAAACACCAAACCAGTTCTCTGACTTGCCAGAGAATTGTGTTTGCGCTTGATAAATTTGTAGAAGTTTTTAGTCATTTAAGCAACACTGCTCTGAAACATTGAATTATATCAGAATGTTTAAAAGAACTGTCAGTTTCTTCTGGGTTTAGCAAGCAGTTGTTCAAGTTTATGCTGAGAAACGTCTGTGAACTAACTACTGAATTGAGACTTTGTCTCATTTCATGAAAGAAGTTGTGTACAGTACTCTTCATCTAAGCTTTGATTTTTTTATATGGTCTTTTGAATATCTGACCCCTTTTCTGAGTCCCTTTTGCTGTGTGAGTCTTTGAATGAATAGCTGTTTTGATCATGATATGATGATCCTGATAATTTAATTTCTTCATTATTTTCCTGCCAAACTTCTCTTATCTAGAGACCGACTGTCAGCAAGTGACATGCTTCAGGTGAGAAAAGTGATGGAACATGTGTATGAGAAAATCATTAACTTGGATAACGAGTCTCAGACAACGAGCTCTTCCAACAATGAAAAGGCAGGAGAACAAGAAAAGGAGGAGGACATTGCTGTGCTAGCAGAGGAGAAGATTGAGCTTCTATGCCAGGACCAGGTAAGTGCCTTGGATGTTTTAGGCTTTGATCAATAAACAATGGCTAGCAAGGAATTGATTGTGAATTTTTGAGTAGCGAGCTTGAAATATGCTATAGATGATGTGTTACCTTTGAAGCTAACCGAATGTTTTGACTTTAGTACAGTGGTGAGTGTCCCCACCTCTCACATGGGAGATGGGGGTTTGATTCTCACCAGGAAGGCAGTGGTGCCATTTAAGAGTTGGACTCAATGATCTTCGTGGCTCTCTTCCAACTCAGAATATTCTGTGATTACTGTAACTCCTTATTCTCTGTGACTTGGTTAACCTGGTGCTGACACAAGTTCAGACAGTTGCAGGTAGTCAGATCAAAGAACTTCTGTAGTACATATTTCTGTTTAACTTGGTCTGACTAGTGGCCTTCCCATGGTTACTTACTCATACTCAACAAATGGATTTAATACAATTGTAGAGAGTTTTAGTTTTAGCCTTTCTGTAATGTTTTGAACTCTACATTTTTAGCAGTGTTCAAAGTCTTTCCAAAATCATAAATTGCCTGCTTAAGTGCAAGAAGATTTAAGTAGTGGGGAGATGGTTGTAATGTGAAGTCACGTGTTATGTTGCTAAAATCGTTCAGTAATACATCAGGTTGGTTTGCGGGTTTGAATGGTGCAAAGGCTCAGATGTTCATCTTGGTACCAGTTGACCCACAGGATTGTTTTGCCCAGATGGAATGTTGTATCATGGAATTTCTGGCAATCTAACAGGTGAATTTTTTGCTGTTTAGGTTTTGGATCCGAATATGGACCTTCGGACTGTAAAACACTTCATTTGGAAGAGCGGTGGGGACCTGACGCTTCACTACCGGCAGAAATCAACGTGAGGGGAGCCCAGACCCAAGTGGTTAATTATTGACTTGACCATACTGTACTGGTTCCAAGAGTAGTACTATAGAAGCCCACTGAACCCCTAAGGTAGATGAGACTGCTAATGACTCAGTATGGATGGGAAGTATACATTTAACTGAAGCGACTAATAGATCTGTAATATAGAGGAAAAAAATATGACTTAAACTAAAGTCTGCCCTAGTCTCAGCCAATGAGATGGGAAGACCCCGAGTGGTTCGTGTTGTTTGAGGTGTACAGAGAGTGGATGATAACCCAGTGCAGACTTGCTTCCTCCTTTTTTGCTTTTGTTTTTTTCAAGAACATAATATCCTCATCTGCTCATGCTCGATATGAAACTGGTTTGGCCATAGTAGTTGTTGTGTTCAGTGTCATTCAGAGCTGCACACAAGGTATTTTTAGTACATTCCATTCATAAAGTTCCAGCAATGATTTCACACAGGTAATTCAAGCGTATCTACCACTAAAAGAAATTTGGGAGGGGGGAGAGGAAAGAACCAGAAAATAGATATTGCATACTTGAATGAATTGGCCCAGTTGATTGTAAACAAGGGGTTAACATTAGAATTGTTTTAATTGCTTTAGAGAGCTGTAGACATACAAGATAAGAACACTAGAAAATTATCAGAGCAGGGTGAGTCTAATGATGCTGTGCATCACTATAGAGTGAACATGCTTTGCAGCGACTTAGATTTTTTTTTTAAATATATATAACTACTTCCTGCACTGTGTCCTAGGTGTTCTAAAGACACACGAGTCTAATTTTTGGTAACTGTGCTCCAAAACTATGTGACGTTTTGTTAAAACTTCAAACCATTCTGAATATAACTTCATATGTTTAATGTTCAACTTTAGAAACTTGTCAGCAGATTTCATATTCATGAGATAAAAATATTGATTCTTCTCTTCTGAAGTTTTATATGCAGTTGTTCTTTTGTTATAGATTTATGCAGATCTTGTTTTCACTGCTCTTTCTAAAAATCTGTGACTGTCATAGGCTCATGTTAATCTTTTATAGAGATTTAACTTATTGGGGGGAAGGGGGTCAAAGGCATTTGAGCTTTTTGTGGGGGAAAAAAAAAAAAAGGGGATATCCCAGAAAACCATTTGTAGCCAGAACAAATTACAAATCCTCATCAAGAGATGGTGTAGAGATGACTCTTGTCTGAAGCAGAAGCACAAGTGCCTTCAAGGGGCAGTACATTATTGGAGTTTCTTCAGGAGACATACCCTCTTGCCCTGCCTGTATCTTGTTATCAAGATTTAGGTTGAGGCCTAAAGTAAGTCCCAATAAATTATATTACTGGGATTGTATTGGTCAAACAAAAGGTAAAATATTTTTCATTGTGTTTTATTTGAAAAAATAGTTAAATCCTTTCCTTCTGCACTCTTAACCCAGTGAAACAAACTCATTGCATAGAGAGAAACCACGGTTCAGAACTCAGCTAGCGTGTCTTTTTCCCTGTCTTTTGAGAGTCGGTTTCAGTTTTTAATCCCCATTTCTATGTACGCTTAATTTGACACAGTTGTGCTATAATTGCACATTTTTAGTGCTATTTGTGAATTAAATGGTCAAACAGAGCTGTGTAACTTCTATTGATAAATTGTCCTGACTTGTATTTATTAATAGCAAGGGTCTATGCTTGTTCCGTTAGGCACTGTTCAAGTTTGGTTTTGTTTCCTCATTGTCTTCCTGTCCTATTGTATATGTTGGAGTTGCTCCTAGAAATTCTTTTAAATCAGCCAAGGTTGTAATTTTTCTTCTATTTTTTTTTCCTTTCTAACCATCCTGAAACAGTAACAGGAAAGATTGACAGAAGCGTCTGCAATGCCAGAAGGGTAAATGATATTTCACAGTTGTATAGAATAAAAGGCTTTAGTTAAAATATCTTCCAGTTGTTTTGTGTGCTAGGTCAGTAATGCAATTTTGGAGCTTTGATCATTGCAACTGAATGTTACCATGGGCTTCAGAGTCCTTTGAAGCCTCGAATAATGGAATGGCTGAAGAAATGGCAATGCCTTAGCAAAATCCTGTGAAGATGTTGATCTTGTAACATGGATAAATCTGAGAATCTGGGAGGCCTGCACATCTTCAGGTGTGGGCTCTGAGCTCCTGTTTTGGTGGAGAATGTGCTCAAGTAATGCTGTTTGCATGGGCAGTGCTGCTTTGGTACCATGGAAAGATTTTGTGTCAATGAGTGACTCCTGCCAGTTGGTACTGAGTTGTCTGGGTGTGGAAAGCCTGTAGCCTTGTAAGAGGCACATGGGAAACCATGTTTCCTGGTGCTGAAACAGCCAGAAAGGAATACACAAGGCTGTTGCTGTGGGGACTGTCACCTGGGTTCACAGGTTATTCTGAGTTGGAAGGGACCCACAAGGATGATCAAGTCCAACTCCCAAGCGAGCACCCACCCAGGGGTCGAACCCACAACCCTGGAGCCATGGGTACCACGCTCCATCCATCTGAACTTCCCATCATCCATACCATGTCACTGAGTTCCTCATCCAGGGATGGCAACTCCGCCATCTCCCTGGGCAGACCATTCCACTGAGGGATCACTCTCTCTGTGAAAAAGCTCTTCCTAACATCCAGTCTAAGCCTCCCCTGGTGTAGCTTGAGGCCATGCCCTCTTGTTCTGGTGCTGGCAGCCTGAGAGAAGAGATTTACACCCACCAGACTGCAACCTCCCCACAGGTAGTTGTAAATAGCAATGAGGTCACCTCTGAGCCTCCTCTTCTCCAGGCTGAACAGCCCCAGCTCCTGCAGTCACTCCCCATAGGGCTTGTTCTCCAGTCCCTTCACCATCCTTGTCACCCTTCTCTGGACCCTCTCAAGCAGTTCAACATCCTTCTTAAACTGGGGAGCCCAGAACTGGACACAGCACTCAAGGTTAGAGATGGTTGAATTAGTCATATTTGCACCCCCAAATATTCTACACCAATGTGTTCGACAGCGCCAGGGGATGTTCTCAGGCATCGAGCCCCGCGGGATTCAGGTTTTAGGTTTTCCCCATCAATCTCATCTTGAAGGTTTGATCCGATAGGAAGGTTTGAGTGGGTCAGGACCAGCAGAAAAGAGAGAATTGGAGGACTGGTTTTGTTTGATTAATTCTAGGAATGGGTTTCTCTGGCAGGATCCTGGATACCAGGATTGATACCCTCCTTTCTCCAAGGGGTTTGAGCCCCTCTCTTTGGCTGTGATCCCAGGATGGGGTGTAGATGCATTATCTTCCTTCAGTGGGAGCTTTGCAGCTTTCCTTGGCATTTAAATATTAAATTAGTGGATGTGTTGTAGCAGCAACTGTTTGCTGCATTTGGAAAAACAATCCACATTTTTGTTGGTGAAAGCAGTCTCAGTACCTGGGCTTTGAAACCTGTAAGGGGGAAGGTCTTACATATTACATGGCCAGACATGTGTCTTTTTGATGCCACAAAACTACTGCAGAGGCTTGTGCGGCTCATCCCCGCTCTGTGTGTCCCAGCCATGTCGTTCGGATCTCTTTTGTGACAAAGGTGGATGTAGAAGTAGAGAGGGATGTGACTGCATGTATTATTTGCACGAATATTTACATGCCTTTTTATTGGACTGTAGGAAAGCACATCAATAGAAACTCATTTTCACCCCCCAAATCATCAAAACATTAAAGTCTGTTCACAATAAAGAGCAAATAGGGAAATGTGTCTCTTTTAAAGGCATTATTATACATAAACCTTGACAATACAGCACCTTTTCCATGGCTTCACTGGGCTCGTACTCGAGGTGGAAATGGAGCCCAACACCCCCCCAGAACTGTGGATCACATGTTAAACACACCCACAACACCTGAGTTTTCCAGTCTTGCACTTGAGGTTTTATCTCCCATATTTAGGGTCATCTTTCTGGTCAACCTCAGCGAGGCTCAAAACCTTGTTTGCCACCTGAGATGACATTTTCTGCCTGTTTCAGAGGCTGGGATTTATAAAGGATTTTATTTCTGTCTTTATTTATAACCCACTGTGCCAATGACTCTTGCTTCTTGCTTGCTTTTATTTTGGTTATTTCTTGTTGTTGTAGTTTTGGGGTTTGCTTTGGGGTTATTTTTTTGTGTTAGACTAAGAGCAGAGCCTCTAATTCCAGAGTCACAGTATGACCGGGGTTCACAGGGGCTTCTGGAGCCCATTTAGTCTGACCATGGAACAAGGGAGGGAGCGGGTGGGTATCAGGGATCACATCCCACAAAACCGGGGGATGGGGTCCGAGCCCCCCCCCCCCAAATCCCCCTTTGGGGGGGGAGGGAGAAACTGGGACTGGCTCCGCGAGGGACCGTTCCCGATGCAGGCNCCTGTGATGTAAAGAGTCCTGTGATGTGGAAAGTCCTGACTGTGGAGAGTCCTGCCGGTCTCGATGAGATTCCACCAGACAGTCCCAGAAGAAACTCCTCGGGGGCACAGAGAGCAGCTAGAGCTGAGAGGGAATTGCAGGCCCTCTTTCCCTCTTCTAGTGGCTGGAGTGCAGCAAGAAAGATGTCTAAGGAAAAACAAAAATGGGGGAAAAAAAGAAAGAAAGAAAACAAGAAAAAAAAGGGAAAAAAATACGGGGCTCTCACAAAAGCTGGAGCAAACCCACCAGAGCAGCCCCTCTCCAGCCCCACACAACTGCAGCTGTCAGAGAGCTCCAACCAGCTCCCAGCCTCTGCCACCACTGTGTGAGCTACCCCAAAATTATTTTTTTTCTTCAACTGCCGCTTCTCAGGTTTTGGATTTTTTTTTTTTCTCATCTTCTGGACAGAATCACAGAATCACAGAATATTATGAGTTGGAAGGGACCCACAAGGATCATCTAGTCCAACTGACCATCTAACACCCGTGCAGAGACTGAAAGCCCATCCCAGAGCGGTAACACAACCTAGTTCCCTCACAGTCTAGCAGGCCACTCCGAGCCGGAAGGGACCCAGGATCATCCAGCCTTACACCCCCTAGAGAGAGAAAATGACCCTGGTGTTGCTAAGGACCAGTATCCACAACAAAATTCCTCATAAACTGAAGCCAAAACACAAAGATATGGAATATACACACACCACCCTAGGACATTGTAGGAGAAGGTTTTTTACTGAAAGAGTGATCTAGATGTAGATGCTGAGTTAGTTGGACTAGATGATCTTTGAGGTCCTTTCCAGCCTTATCTATACTGTGAATACTGTCAATTTGTAGACAAGAAGTAGGGGAAGAAGTTGGAGAGGAGGAAACCAACAAAGGCTTCTGAGGTGAGCAAGGATACAGAGGAGAAAGAGAGGATGGTGAAGCAGAAGGAGTAGATGACTGCTGTGAAGGAACAGGAGAAGGAACAGAGACAATAGGTATCCGTTATGCCTGTTGGACAACTACTGCTGTGGACACAGCTGCTGAAGAAGTGGCTGGAGCAGCTGTTGCAGTTGTTGGAGTATCTGGTGGAAAAATTAGAAGGTCTATAGAAGGAGTAGAAGGAGCTGCCTGTGAAGCTGTTGTTGGAGCTACCAGAGGAGGAGGAGGAGCTACAGGAGAAGGAGCTGGAATGGGTACCAGAGGAGGAAATAATAATTCACCTGTCAGTTTCTCTTGTTCTCTCTCTGCATCATTTTCAAGATCACTGCCATTCTCCTTACTCACCTTTTCCTAGCACTTTGACATTTTCTTCTAGCATCTTTTCTCCTATCGGCCTTTCTCTTCCTTCTAGCCTCCTTTTTGTTTTGCTTTTCCTTTTCTAATACCATTACCATTGAATTTTGTTGAGCAGTCACTCCACATTATAATAGATACTCTGCACTTTGCCTCACGATAAAGAATAAGTCTATATACGGAACCTCTGGCCATTTATCTTCCTTTCTCAAGAACAGCGCCACTGCCACTAAGGTGTCATACTTAATTGTTCTATCTTTTGGCTAACGCTCACCTCGACCCAATTCATAGA
>WEKX01005651.1:51754-136618 GCA_013390025.1 Pitta sordida | reverse complement strand
TGGACTTGATGATCTCTATGGTCTTTTCCAACCTAACTGATTCTGTGATTCTGTGATTCTGTGAAGTCATAACGGAAGAACATCCCACCTTCACTCTTTCTTAGGAGCAAAGTGGGATAAGAAAGAAGAGCATGAACTTCTAACTAATATATCTTCACAGGAGACTCTATAACAGATTTTTATACACATGTATATACATATATATACATATCTGTACCTACAGTGTCTCTGAGGATATGGAAAAATATCGTCTCAAAGACGAAATTGGTATATACATGTATATGCGTGTGTGTGTATGTGTCTGTGTATACACTCACACAGTAGCAGTATTATATCACATTTAGAGCATAATATATTCTCCCAGACTGGCAGGCAAATTTCAACAAAAACCCCAGCTATTTTATCAGCACCATATCTAAAATAAATCATATTTGAAGTGTGGTGCATGATGTTGCCACACATCAGAGGACCAAGGGCTGACTCAGCTGCCAAGAGTGAAAGACTACTTCTTGTGAGTACAAAGGAATTTATTGATTAAAAATATTTGGATGTATGCAAGCAGGGCTAAATTCAGGGAAACACCTAAATCAATAGACATCAGCTTTCAGCCTCTCTAAAGGAAGGCCAGAAATTACTCATACCTGTAAAAAAGTCTAATTAACACTTGTAAAATAAAGATAAAACTTCAATTCACTTAAATGAAAGGACCTGACTACAAAAAGTGATTGATTACATACTAGAAAAGAGAAAAAGCAATTACAGGCACAAAATGCAAGAAAATTCTATTATATACAGGATGAAAATTGCTTTACTGTAAATAAGATAAACTCCCATTTATATATTTATCTAGAGAAGTTGTGATCTATGACGGTTGCTTTGGAAAACCATTGTGGCCTGTGAGGTTGTTGAGTAAGTAAAATGGAATTTACATCACAGTGAAACAGAGAATATAATGCTTTCATTAGAAATGCTTAATTTTTTCCTTGGGTATAGTATTGTTTTTTCAAATTAAAAACCTAATCCTGCAAATATTATCTCTCCTGCCCACAAGCAAATTTACTGATGTTTGAACATTTCTAATTTGCGCTTGCTCTCAAATAGTCCAAGAACTTACTTATAACAGGACTTTGATCTGAACATGAGGATTTAACAAATAATTTGATTAATCCACATTTTAATTTTGTATGATTATAAAAAAAAATTGTTTTTATTCTATATTATTCAGGAGGGCCATTGGACATTGCAAATGATACTATGCATTATTCTTCCTTCCCTGAAAACTTTTAACCTGCAGATTTTGAAGTAGAAACCAGTGAAATACATGCTGTCCTCCTGACCTTTATGTTAAGCCAAGTCTGCTCTGAAGTTTCATCAATGTAACAGCCACAGTTATAAATACTGCACTCGTTCTAAAAGGCTGCTGAGCATTAAAGCTACACAGTGATATTCAAAGGGCAAACCTGAACAAATGATACTGGTTCCAAATGCACGTTCTTATGATATGTAACAGAACTAATCCAATGCTCAAGGAAGTCACTTGGCAAGGGATTCCCTTTTTTTTAACCTTGGAAAGTTAAAGATACCTCAGCCAAATCTTTGTCTTTATAGTGAGTGGAAGAAAATAGGTCCTTTAGGGTGTGTCCCATCTGACCAGTTTTTAACTTCTACATGAGCTTGGAATAAATCTCCTGGAGCTCCTCTTTCTTTCCATTGATTATAAAGTGAACACAGCATGACTCAGATGACTTTCACAGACTCATAGAATATGCCTGTAAGTGTAGAAGACCTTTTTCCAAAGAATTATTTTGAGGAAGGGGGAATTTATGACGCTCAAGGAAGCTTTGCTGCTTGGGAAAGAACATCTTCCTATGGATAGTTTGGTATTTTTCTTCTCTTGCCTTATAGAGAGGTTAACTCCCTGAAAAGATAAAATTCTTACAGACAACCTTGGATGTCCTGCGAAGGCAGGGTGTGGGCAAGGCATTAGAAAGGCCTGGAGAGGAAAAAGAGGCATGTTTTTTAATTTCCAGTGCTTGCACCATCATGTTAGTATTATCAGCCTTCTGAAATAAATTTTCCTAAATCCTTTCACCATCTGATGTCTGGGGTACCTGTACATAATCTTTCTCCACAATACCCAGTTGGAAGGGACCCACAAGGATCAACAAGTCCAAGTCCTGACCCTGTACAGGAATATTCCCAAGAGTCACACCATATGTGTATCATCCAAACACTTCTTGAACTGTCAGACCTGGTGCTGTGATCACTTCCTTTGGAAGCCTGTTCCACTGCCCAATCACCCTGTGCATGAAAAAGCTCTTTCTGACATCCAGCCTAAATCTCCACTGACATGGCTTCAGGCCATTCCCTTAGCTACTGTGACTGGTGACCACCAAGAAGAGATAAGTGTCTGCCTCCTCCCAACATGAAGAAGTTATAGACTGCAATGAGGTCTTCCCTCAGGCTCCTCCAGGCTGAACAGACCAAGTGACCTCAGCCACTCACAGGTTCACAGGATATTCCAAGTTGGAAGGGACTCACAAGGATCATCTAGTCCAACTCCCAAGCGAATGCACACATAGGGGTCGAACCCACAACCCTGGAACCATGGCNATTTGGACTTGTTAAATCTCATATTATTAGAATTTGCCACTTTCTCTAGCCTATCAAGGTCTCTTTCTGAAGGGCCCTTCTACCCTCTGGTAGTTCAACATTTGCCCCCAGCTTGGTATCATCTCCCAACTTGCTAATTGTGGAAGTTGATTCCCCCATCCTCATCATCAATAAAGATATTAAACAGTACTGGGCCAAGCACTGATCCCTGTGGGACTCTGCTAGTGACTGACCACCAGCTGGATGTGGCACCATTTACCAACACTCTTTGGGCTCATCCATCCAAACAGTTCCACTCCTCGTACAGCTTCTCCTCAAGGCCCTCACCATCTTTGTTGCCCTCCTTTGGTCTCTCTAATAACTTAACATCTTTCTTATATCGCAGCTCCCAAAAGTGCCCACAGTATTCAAGGTGAGGCCACACCAGTGCAGAGCAGAGCAGGACAACCACCTCCCTCAACCAGCTGGTGATGCTTTGCCTGATGCCACTCAGGATGCAGTTGGCCCTCCTGACTGTCAGGGCACTGTTGACTCATACTCAACTTACCATTGACGAGGATCCCTATGTACCTTTTCATGGCACTGGTTTCCACCATCTCATTCCTCAGTCTGCGTACATCTGGGCTTGCCCCATCTCAGGTGCACTTTCCCTTGTCGAATTTCATATGGTTGGGGATTTCCCAGTCCTCTAATTTGTCAAGGTCTCTCTGCAGGGCCTCTTTGCCTTTTGAGGGAGTAAACAGCTCCTCCAAGTTTTGTGTCATCTGCAAACTTTCTTAGTATCCCTTCCAGTCCTGCATCCAAGACATTTATGTAGATGTTGAAGAGAACAGGTCCCAAGATGAAATCCTTTGAAACTCTACTAGTAACAGGTCTCTATTATTATTATTATTAACTAGTATGTTAAGAAGACTGAGGCTGAAAGGATCTTTTTGCTTTTCCTTACCAGCTACTGAGTCTCCCTCTTCCTCTATTGGCTGCTCCCAGATGGTCAGAGAGGAGCTCATCCTGCCTATGTGAACTGCCATGCTCCAGATTGCCATGCTCCAGGTTGTTCTTGCATTTAAATTCCAGTTGATCTGTCCCAACACCACACCCTCTTTGCCTGGTTGGCTGCAAAGGGTTTCCAGGTGCTGGGACTGCTGCTTGGGTGTTCCTGGACACAGGCACTCTACTGTACATCCAGTTCTCACCTCCTTGACTTTATGGACACTTAAAGTAAGAGAAACTGGAACCTCTGGCTACCAGAGGTATTTGGTTGGGTGGGGTTTTTTTACACCCTATGAGGTAGCATCATAGTGCAAACATGAATCAAGGCATGGAAATTTTCACTCTCTGCAGCTGTATTCATGATGAGGAAAACTTCAGAATAAACTGGAGAAGGAAAGGAGTCTTCAGTCCTTTCCAAGAAAGCCCTGAGTACCCCAGTGTGTAACTTCGGCCTTACACACATCTCTGGAGAGGGACAGCAAAATGATTGTTTATTTAAATTAAATAAAGTGCACTAAGTGTAAACCTCAAGTTGTCATACAACATAGTGTTCTCATTTCAAGAAGACAACCCTGTGCTATGTTATGCAAGTCTCACATATAAGCTCCTCAGCCAGGACTTGTAAAAGCAGGTGTGGAAATCTCAAGTAATTGCAGAGTTGCACCCTAATGCTGTGCCGGGGTGACATCCCACTTGCCCGTACATGAGGACACTTCTGTGTTTTCAGGGTTCCCCAATGGTACTCTCTGGCAGACTGGACTGGTGGGCAACAAACAGGATGACCATGACCAGCACAGAGCAAAGGGAACACATGCCAGCAATCACACAAGGGCATGATCATTTCACAGACTTGATCCAAAGATTTTGACTGTATAAAACTCACTGTGGTGAAAAAAGTGTCTGTTCTGTATAAACAGCTTTCAGCACCCCTGCATTTTCTACTTGCAGATTTTCAGATGCAGTTCTAAACTGTCACAATGTATGTAATATTCAGAGATTGGGCACTGAGAGAGACAGATAAAAGTCTCTTACTTTCATCAGAAGTAAAGTTTGAATAAAAGGAACTGAAAAAAACATATTAAATTATTTGAGAACAGAGTTAATCATCTTCCGTTTTATTCTGTGAACTGCCAGGAGACAAATACAAATTTAACACTGTAATGAGGCACTCTCTCATCCTTAGTATTTCAAGGGTTAATCTGGTTTTATATCCATTAATTTATTTTTCTTATTATTGAAACTTACTTATTATGGAACCTGAGAGAGAAAGTGTCTAAGTCAGGAGTTTGCCTAAGTAAGAAGTGCAAGATTTGGCTCTGTCTACAACTTCTGTAAATGAAAAGTTGGCTTGTTTTTTTCACAGACATATGTAACTTTCTGTTTGTAACAAAAACAGTTTTTAAAAAAGTAAATAATATGGAAAAGAGCAAGCTTGAATTTTAGTAGTGCACTTTCAGGCATTTACATTAATAATGTTTCCAGCTCTACACTCTTAAAAATCCATAAACAAGATAACTGGCTCCTTTATGAAAGAATAACATGGGTCTAAAATATTATATAATGAGATGCAGCTTCTTTTGCAAAAATTACTAAAAAAACTGTAATTGCTAACAGAGTATCTGCCCTCAAGGAATACACATATTTAAATGCATTAATTAAAATGTGTTGACTGTATTATCTAAGAAATTGATTTTTTTTCTTCAGAGGATGCTAATCAGGTCCTGTGGCAGATTTGTTTGAGAGTGTAAGTCCCAAGCTTTATGCTTTAATTTAAAATAAATTCTGAGAAGCAAATTTCATTCCTTTATTTTCCTTTTTTTTGTTGCTATACTTCCTTCTGTGCTCCCCAATCCATTCCACAGATGACCTTCCTATTTTTCTAAGTCCTGTTTAGAGATTTTAAGCATACAATCCTCTCTAAGCAAGCACATTGACAAACTTTACATTAATTACTTTTGTGATAGTAAAATTCTGAATTAATTAATCTCATGCATACTGGTTAACAGGGTTGAATTTTAACAAGGATAGTATAAATGCATTTCCTTTTCATACTTGGGCAAGCCATGTCTTGACCTAAAGCTTCTTACTGCTCTGCACAGCACCGAGTGGACAGCTCTGAGTTACAAGGACAGTAGCGCAAATACAAAGGCTTGGGCGCTGCAAGTGAACAATCGTTTGAGTAACAAGTATTTGCAGTTGGTCTATTAATTTTTTATTGCAAAAATATAGGTGAAACAAAATTTGTTTATTTTAGTCATTGTGTTTAGATTGGTCTAAGACATCTCATCTTTTTTTCTAACCCAGTGCGTGGGAATGGTCCCCAGTTACACCTGACACATGCAGAAAGATCAGAAGGAATGCTGGTAACTGAACCACTAATGCATGAATTGCACTTGTAAGATAGGATAAATTAATTCCTTTCTTCCCTATTACACTTATCAGAACTGCATTCCAACTTGGCTTCATTTCACATCTTCATTCCCTAACTCTTGCCTCAGACCAGCTCTAAATTCTGCACAAAACTCCAGTGCCCAAGAACAAGCAGAAATAACCTAGAAATCTAGTGATTAATAATGTTCATTTTTATTGATTGTGTTAATTATCTGAAAAGTACGCTTTAAGTTCATTCAATAACTTCCACGGATTTTCATTCTCCAAGAAATTTGGCCTTGAAAAGATAAATGTACCCTGGGTCCCACAGAGAAGACAGAGGAAGAGTAGGGTAACTGGACTACAGGACTGAGCACTTATCTCACTTAAGAACAACTGGACAAAGAGGCACTCCATGACTGAAGGCTGGAAACCCTGCTAAGGGGAAGGGACATCAGGAGATTTGCCACAGGAAAGGGAAGCTTGCCTCTGTCTTTCCTCCTCTTCACACTGTTTTCTTTTAGCTCTCTTTCCTTCTTTCCCAAGGTAGAACTGGTCAGTTTATTAATGTGGTTCAGTTCATCATATGGGAAAACCAGGCAATGATGATGTTGCACCCTTCCCATTTATACAGATCCAGTCACTGATTTTGGCATGTTAACTTGAACACAAACCTCACTCTCAGGTCTCTTGCATTGAGGCCCTGAAGTAGGTACTTACTTTCAGCTGCAATTGTGAAGAGAATGCCCCTTCAGATGGATCTGGTTTCTAATAAAATCCTATTACAGGTGTTTGAAATAAAGTAGAATCAAGCTGGGCCTTCTTTTCTCTCCATCTCTTTTTTGGCTCTTTTTTTTAATTGCTAAGCAGAATGTGACATTTTGTCACAACAGACTAACCTCTCCTTTAAAAAGAAGCATTGGCTTGGTCCAGGTAGTGGCATGGGAGACAGCAACTTGGGCTTAGCTCTGCACGGAGTTAATTCAGGTAAGCATTCAGAGGGAAGACCAATATACTGAGCAGTTAAGTACACCAGCCATTACCTTTGTTAAAGAGGCTTGTTGCCACCCTGCTGGCTTTCTGCAGTCTCACCCTGTACCTTTTACCTCTTTCCACAGAGCAGTACAGCCAAAGAGGGATTGAAGTCAATGCAGATATTTCAGCTTCAGAGCACCTTGTCTGAGCGGATATCCTGGTGCCAATTAGGACAGAGTATGAACTGAATTTAGAGATACTTGAACAGGATAGGCAAACCAGTGGAGTAACATATGGAGATCCTTTTCCTGAGATGTCCAAGGGGCTGTAGAGAGATCCAGCGGTCAGCNACAATAACAATGGAACAATGACAACTGAAGATAGCTTAGAAAAATAAACCCAAGGGCAGGCCACATTCAAANGCATTCAGCAGGGAGCAGGCTTCAGTGAGATGGAGAGTTGAGGTCCACATGGTCTTGGGCAAAATGGCAGCAGTAGAGATCAGAGAAGAAAATGAGATGTCCTTAATCCAGGAGACCCATAAGCCAGAAGCTTCTGTGAGCCCCGGCAGCTGTATTTATAGGGCCTCGGGCCCCTCCCCTAGTCACATGCCTTGTGGGCGTGTCTTCATGTCATCACACCCTCCCATTGGCCATCACTCAGCCCGCCCTGGGCCTTGGGCCCCTGCCCTAGTCACATGCCTTGCAGGGGAAGTGAAGGGGAGATAAAAAAGAACCCTCCATTTGTCTGTTTCAGTAAAAAAGAGAAAAGTTTTAGAATAAAGCTCTCCCCAAAACAGCTGACAATAATCCAACTATCCTCTGCATTTTATGCGGCCTTAGCCAAGACGATCCTGAGCAGCAGCTTACAGACAGGACTTTCTTTAGGAGCTCTGTACTTGCAATGTCTGCTTCCCCTCCAACCACAGAAGCACCCACCCAACTCCTCTGAATTTTTTCTCTCCAAGTCACATATAGTTGAAGGAAAGGATGGGAGATTGTTGATGGTTAATTGAATTCAAGGTGCTCACTACTCGACAAAAACACCAGAGAAATCCTGAAGGTGACCGTGTGGTATTTCAGAGTGATTCTGCTGCTGCTGTTGCTCTTGGTTTGTTTTTCTCTAAGTCTGAACTGAGATTTTTCTTCTAGAAATTAAACGGAATTCCTGAGCTAATGTGTTACTGAGGCACTGCAAAACAATACATTCCCTCTACTTCCAGGGCACATTTTGTGTTCAGAATAAAACAGTAACAAAAATAAAATTACTTTTATGGTATTCAGAAGACTTTGTTAGGCAGCCAAGAATTTTCCCTCATTATTTCAGACTGTCATTGAGCCTGACTTTTGCAATAATAATATTTTTATTACTTTGCATTAATAGGAAACACAAGCCAACACTAGCCAGATATAGCTGAGATGAGTGATCACAGCTCCCAGGACTGCACACATAGCTCACGGCATCAAGGACACAGCCCAGGGCACACCACTAGGGCTGCACAAAAAGCCCACCATGGCATAGGCTGGCAGGTGAGGCCCCAGGGAAGAACACAGGAGCCTCCATCCCACAAAAAAATGCAGGGGATCTACAAACGAAGCCTCAGGGAAAAGGAGCAAGTTTAAGGACATGGGGCATCAAGGAGATGTTACATTTGCCAACAATCCCTTGAGAGGTTTTGCACATTAATGTAGTGATTTCCTCCTTTCTCAGTTATATGTTTTCAGGATATCATATTCATTCAGACCCCTCTCTCTCCAGCTGGCTCAGCCTTTCTGTCTCTCATCACCTGCTAAAAAGTCCCCATGATTGTGTATACTTACTGTGGAGGCTTACCACCCTTCCACTTTAATCCCATCCTGGTTTGGTTTGGCCATTATTTCAGCAGCTGTTTACAGAGATATAATTGATGCCGTTGGCTCTAGTAATAAGTAAGGATCTGGCAGAAGTTTACTATTTGTTCCTCCCTTGGTCACTCTATCTGATAAGAAGTTCACAACACTTTCCTGTCTCAGATATCTGTTTTCAATGTACTTCAGAACAAAGCATTCCCTGAGGTATTTCAGGAAGTCACTGCGAGCAGATTTGTTGCATTTTCTTTTTTTATTATATCTAAACTAGGGATATACACACTCTGTGAATGTATTTCCTTCTTTTAAGGAAAAACAGGTAGGGAAGAGAAGTGTGTGTGTGTGTTTGATCTGACAACACCATGCTTCATGACTGGGTTCACATTTCTCCCACTTACACCATGTTTATTATCACCCATCCCCTGCAGTCAACTCTATCAGACTTCACAGAAAGCAGTCTTTCATTTTGTTCAATAAGACAAAGATTCATACAAATACTTTGTCCAGGTTTAAAATTATTTAGAAAAAAAAAAAAGACAGCAACAATTACTATCATCTTCATTAAATGATCATTTTAGTAGGAGAAAATAAGGAGAAATCATGCTTTCATTGGAAAACAAAATAGCCAATCAATCTGCAAACCCTTTCCAAAGCATCCCTACAGCACCATTAGCTAAAAGAAACTATCGCCTCAGCACAGCCTCCATGCCCTCTCCAATAAAAAGGTTAGAGGTATTTGAAAGCAGTTATGATCACATGTATGATTTCTAATCCACATGGATTAGTATGGGAATAGCATTTGATTCTCTTTGTCCCTTTGTAACGTTACCTTGCTCTCAGATGGAAGGTTGCATTTCTCACATACTTGGTCATGCTTCCACGAGGTGAGTCACCAGTTCTCTCCATCTCACCCACTAAAATTACTTAAACTGAATCAAATATTTTTCTTAAAAAAGATTATAAAAAAAAATCACTCATTGCCCCATTGAAAGTCAGAAATCCCACCTGAGCTACTTCAAATAATTATTAGCTCTTGGTATGGTTAATACAGTTATACCCCCACATTTGCGAGAAACGGGTCATGTCAAAGGTCCCATAAAATACCTAACTCGCAAAACTCTTCGACTCCTCCCCACGGGCTTTCGCAGCACAGTGGAGGAAAGGAAAGCATTTCTGTGCTCTCTCTGCCTGGGGAGACCCCCTCAACAATCCCTAGATTTCTCTTTGGCCGCACTGCTGCTTCCGCAGCTGTTGACCAAACCCCGTGTCGCTGCTCCCCCACTTGCCTCCACCCCAGCCCCAGTGCTCATGCCCGCTGCATGCCACCGGCCCCGCGCTGCCAGCCCCGCGCTGCATGCTATTGCAGCCAGCAGTGCACAGCATGGAGGGAGGGTTCAGCTGCGGCAGCGGAGTGAGAATGTCCCGCTGGCCGCTGCGGCCAGCCCCACTTTCCTGGGGCACTTCCCTTCCCCGCCTGTAGCCGTGGAAACAGTAACACGCACCTGGGGGGGTGTCAGTTCCTGGCTGCGCTTAGAGTAACAGAGTGACTCCTGGCCCTCCCCGTGGGGCTGGGCCAGCACAATCCCACAGGGAGCTTCGGCACTGCCCCTCGGTGGAGCAGAGGCACTGCGTGTGCGTCGGCCCGGAAAACTCGCAAATGGCTGAAGCAACATTGCGAGAAATTTTTCTCGCAAATCTGTGGGGTCATAATGCAGAGGTCGCAATGCAGCGGGGTTTTACTGTATCTTGTGGTTTGCCTGATTTCTAGCCCTCTCTCCAGAGTAATTAGCTCATACAGCAAGAGCCAACAAATTCTTGGGATGTTTTTACAGTAAATATGAGATTCTGAGTTGACACAGAGGTCCTGCTACCTACCTAATGTGACTGCTCTGGCTACTGCAGTGCTACACCAGTAAAAGAATCTGCCTTTTCATCTAGTGCTTTGAGGATAATTTAAGACTAAAATCTATCTCCAACTGAAATAACAGGCTGCGTTTAACCCAGAAGTGACAAATGGGTATTCCTTTGGTTTAAGTGACCCACAGGAAATAAGGACTTTGTCTTCTGGCTTAGTGCCCTCTGCTCAATACTCTGTTATCTGCCCAAATGGCATCATCAAAATAGATCTTCAAATACCATCTGATTCATTTTCTAGGCTATATTCAAAGATATGGCTTTATCTGGAACTTGGTTTGTAGGTACAGGAACTGTATCCCTAAAGGCTTTTATTAAATACGATCAAGAACAAAGAGAGATCTGTCTCAAGTACCTCAATATCCTACAAAGGTTATGAACTAAACCAATAGGCCTGAAACATTAATACTTTAGTCCTGGTTAATACTCTAGTCCCAGCTAATACTCTTGTCCTGGTTAATACACATTTTCTGGAATTTTACCAGCTCATATCCATTTTCACACAAAGTCAAGAACTCAGATTCTTACACCAATTTTTTCCCCCAAACACTTAAAGAGAAAGGATGCATTATCATCATGTTACTTCTTCTGTAACCTGTGGATGTGCTAAAACAACTGCCCATGGCCACCACTTGTTTCAGATGGGTACTTTGATATGAACTTTAAAACAATTTCAGAATTTACAATAATCTGACACACAGATTACTAATTTTAATTTCCCTAATCTACAGTGCCCAAGCATTTTAGCGTGTTCAGATACCTTTGCCCACTAACTGCCTGAAAAAGCTCTGTAATTAGAAAGACTGTATATTTTTGTACCAAACACCTCTATAACTGTCACATCATTCTGTGACTCTCACCACGGAGAAAATAAAGCTCTTAATGGGATCAGTACAATATATCTTATCAAATGAATACACTGATTGAACATGTAATGCATACTTTTTTTTTCTGTAGACAGTTTGGCAGTCAAAGGCAGGGCAAGTCCTAGGGGTTTTTGTTTGAACTCTAGTCTTCAGCCTTATGTTTATGTTTTCTGCAAAGTTACACTGCAAAGTTACATCTTGCATTTAGTTAATAAGAAAATCCCACTCCATCTCCATCTTAGATTCACATTCTTCGTCAAAACTTGTGGCTGAAGTAAGCCTTTTTGCTGGAGTACACTTCACTGTGTGCACAGCATGCAGGTGCTCTGATTTCTGCTTCCCCATCATGCACCACTCTGCATGAAGAAAGCAGTGACTAGAGAGACATCCCTTTATCAGCCATTGTCAGGCGCTGATGTTGACAACAGGAAAGCTAACAGCCCATAAATCTCTTAAACACCAAAGTGCAAGAGAAGAAAAGCATTAAAATAAAACAGAGTTGCAGACTGTGGAAAAGCAAAAGCTGCTTTTAAAAATACATGAATACTTTATTGATACATAAACAGATGTTGCAGGAATGTCTTGTATTTGTAGGTTCTGTACTCACCCAAGGGAAGTCCTCCACCCTTGAGGTGCAAACGCACTTGCCTTTGGGACTACATCATGTCATCCTGCATCTCCAAACAACCTGGGACACTGCAGCCATTCTTCCCAGGAACCCAACCCCCAGAACTGAGCAACTGAGTAAGATTTATCCCTCCATAGTCTGGAAAAAAGCACATTTTGCATACTTTAATCTATTTTGTCTGTTAAGCATTTGTATTAAATCCTTACACAGTGACAGTCACGTAAAACTTCACTGTAGCATCTCCTGTTAAATCTTCATAGATATGTGGGGGGGGACAACTAAACTCAAAACAGATTTTGAAGCATTTAACTTAGCTGAGAATAGCTTACTGCAGTTCTAATGTATACATTTTATATGCTGAGCTTTACGTCAGTGTGACAAGATAAACAGTTTCAAAAACCATTTTTCAGTAATTCTCACAAACAAGAAAACCTCAGCAATGGTCCAGCTGAGAAACCTTTTTTTTCATAGAAAATCATAATACTTCTAAAAAATATGTTGACCATCAATGCAATCTGTAGATAAACAAAATCTGATTATTTCATTATTCACACTTGTCTACACTTAGTATTAATGTAACATAGAATCAATAACAATAGTCAATTTGTTTTATACATAAACAGTTTCGGAAAATATAGTTGCATTACCAACAATACTTACCTTATTATTCTAAATGGATTTTGTGAAGTGCTCTCCTTAATATACTACTATAATTTTTATAAATTGCTCTATTACCACAATTTATGGAAATTGTGTCATTCAGTTTGTTAGTAAGATGAGCCTGGTTTTGTCATTTATTTATACTTTTTTGCCAGGGAACAATTCAGCATAAATATAAGGATGAGATTCTTCTTGCAGGCACATCAGGTAGTTTCTGAATTACTCCAGTGGACTCATTTTTAAGAAACTGAAGCTAGATCCTGATTTTCCATGTTGTGAATCCTGTGAAAGAAAAAAAAAGGTTCTTCGAAACCTTTTCACAGCTGAACTGAAATTAGTTTAGCCATTACCAAGAGGATGTTCAAATATTTCTTGTTTTTTCTTATCACAGTATTAGGCTAGACAGTAAATTCTAATTTCATCGAAAAGAATGTAGTTAAATTGCCCATGTAATTATTATCATTTGACTAAGTTTTGAGTAAATTATAAATGCTGGGAGCAAAAAGCATGCTGAAGAAATTAGCAAAGTGTTTAGAAAAGGCAAAGACAGTTAACAAAAATGTGGAAATTATCTTTACTCTAGGTTGACTTCCAAAAAATCTGGTTGCAATTCTCCACTGCAGATAAACCTGACTGAAGTTCCTCTCATTAGACTTTTTTCTCTGTCATAAACCATACTAGCCATACTTTTGAAGGCATGCATTCTAGGAGATACAGCATAGCATGGCAAGCAACTTAATCTCAAATACTTGGAAAGTGTGCGGCTTGATCTTGAGTGCTTTCAAAGATTAAAAGGAATCCCATGGGGTCTTCAATAAGTTTTGTGCAAAGCTTTAATATTTCCAGTCTTAGGACAATACCCTAGGATCTTCCAAGAAAAACTGCAAATCACTTTAATGTTTGGAGAACCTAAGGAATAAGGAGCACGTATAAACTGAAAGAATATAAAAGGGAGACAGTCTCCTCAAAGAAGAGAGGAATGATTCTGCCTCTCCAAAGTCTCACATAGGTAGCGACAGACTTGACAGCAGAGGAAAATAAATATCCCAATCCCTTTCCTCCATAAGAGATATTTCAAGGAGGAAAGGCACATGAAGCCAACCTTGTAAGGAAAGGTTAATAGAGATGCTAGAAATTGGAGGCATTGTGGAGTGGGGTATTACATGAGGAGTCAGCACAGAGATGCTGCCTAAAACACCCTGTCCCACCATCAGTAGTGCAGAGGATAGTAAGAACCAGCAGAGGTAAGAGACAAGCCAATGGAGACAGGAACATAAAATAGAATGCATTAAACCAGGTGAGGTAGAGAGGAAATACATTTGATTTCAGGGGTGAGAAAGAAGATACACTGGAGATATATTATGGAAAAATAAGAATTTTACAGCACGAACAAATAAGGCAGAAAAGTAAGATTTTTGCAAGGTGTGATATTGCCATGAAACCCAGAGATTTTGGCAGGTTTTTGCCACCCTGAGTGCTAAATGACCTAGTACTGAGGCATAAGGCTTTGACACTGGAGCATCAGTTACAATGCAGAGTTTCTGCAATTTCACTCCCCTGCACTGCCTGCCTAACACAAATTCTCTTCTTTCACCTGATAGAGGACACTGGTAAGAAAACTGGAGCTCTGCCTCTGATGGAGCAATTTACTCTTTTTGTTATATGTAGGTGATTTGTTTCTCTAATATTGGTAAAGACTTTGACAAAACCAGAAAATATACCCTGGTCAAGATCCAAATGTATCTTTTTTAAAGGAAAAAAGAATTTATAAAATTAAAAAAAAAGCTCAAGAATTGAAGTCTAAACTGACAGTACTAATATGCCCTTTAAATATATATATATTTTAATTAGTTTCATAACTTGATTAAACATTTCTTGAGGAATATATAAGTGTAAATGTTGTAAGAAATCATGTGACAATTGCCCTTCAAGCAACAGTAATGTCATTGTAATACAAACATGAAATGTAGTAATGTACTAAATTATTAATTTGGGGGTTTTTTAACTTTGAATTGTTTTTATTCCTCGAACTTATAATAATGTAAAAATGGTGCAAGACAGTCTTTTAAGAACCTGGGTTATACAGCAGTTTCAATTTCCAGTAATGATGTCTTCCATCCAGTTTCTAATTACTCTTTTGTACTTGGGCTTGCTTCCATTTTGTGGAAACCTCCTGGTATGTAGCCCCTAAAACGTGAAAAAACCAGCTTCTGATTTTAGCCCAGAACAGCACAGTTCACTTTTCTCTGGTCTATTTTTTTTTAAGACAGCTTTATTATCACTACCAGGAATGACGTGTCATAGAACAGTTTGTACTGGGAGGTACCTTAAAGATCATCCAGTTCCAACCCTCCTGCCATAGAGAGGGACACCTTCCACTAGACCGGGTTATTCAGAACCCCGAACAATGCAGCCTTGAACACCTCTAGGATGGGGCACCCCCAGCTTCTCTGGGCAACATATTGTAGTGCCTCAGCATCTTCATAGTAAAACATTTATTCCTAATATATATATAACATAAACCTACCTTCTTTCAGGTTGAAATTATTCTCTCTTGTCCTATCACTGCATGCCCTTGCAAAAATTTCCCTCACAACTTTCTTGTAGGCACCCTTCAGGGTTGGTAAAAGGATACAACTATCTGTCATGGTTTTACCCTGGCTGGATGCCAGAGAGTAACCCACAATCTCTACTGGAGGAAAAACTGGAAAATAAAACTGGAAAATAAAACTGGTCACAGGCAAAAAAGCAAGGCAAACTACAAGTAAAGAATATAAAGCATTTATTTACTAACTAACAAGATCAGAACTGTGAAGGAAGCACCATTTAAAAGGCAACCTTTTCCCCTCACCCCTCCTTCTCTTACAACAGATCTAATATTCCCTTTTTTTCACCAGGAGACAAAGGGGGAATGTAGGGTAGGGGTAAACCAGGCAAGCTGGTATTTTTGACCAGATCTGGGGTAGGAACCATCTCTCTGCCCTTTCATAAAGTTCTCTCTCTCTCTTTCACGAGAGGAAAAGTCTGTCATGACCCTTTCCCAAGTGAGATCTCGACCCGGGGACGACAGTTCTTCCGAAATTCTCTGTTGTCCAAGAGTCACAGCCAGGATGCAGCTTTTAAATACTGGCTTTTTTTACTGCATCATAATGAGCCCATCTCAAAGTACATGGTTCAGATCCTACTACAATGCACAAAACTTCTGTTCAAAGGATCTCTGCCGAGCTCTCAGCTCCAGGCTTGTGTTTCTGGGCTCCGAAAAACATCTGCAGGTTTTTTTCCTCAGCTTTTATCTCCATCTTCAGTCGTGACTTAGATGGATTCTGCATCACTTGTTCCTCTCTCTCTAGTCCGTAGGTTTACACCATGGTCGGTCCAATTCACGAACAGCAGCAGGATGCCTGGAAGAACATTCCTACCCCCTCTCTAGTAGGTCTGGATGGGCCTTCACGGTTTTCAGCTTCTTGACGCAGGTTCTGAGCCGTCACCCTACATCTTGCTACTGAGGGTTTTTTCTTCTCTCCCAAATATGTTACTCACAGAGATGTCTCTAGCTCTATAACCTTGAATGCCATGGCAGCACTGAGGCCCAGGCAAAAGCTGAGCTGTTAACCCCCTTGCTGCCAGAGCAGCAAAAAACCTAAACCAGAACACCATCATAATTACCTAAATGAATGCACAACAGAACGCAAGTCTCCACAAGCCACATATGCTTTCTTTAAATGCGCATACATTCACACACACAGAGGCATCTAGTAATGAACAACCAATGAGGTGTTTGAAAGAGCAGGTAAGGTTGCATTTCAAAGAAACCTTTGCCCTAACTCAAATGACTGTTATGTTTTCAGGGTGTGTGACTCATCTGATGGGCTTTTTCTCCCTCTACCCAGATGGGTTGAACAGTGATCAAGAAATGAATGGCAGGGTTTTAACACGTACAACTACAGAGACATAATTAGAAACTGAAGGATTAAGAAAGGGAGCTTTCATTGTAACAGCTTGCACTTGCAGGCATTTTTTAATTCACTTATTAAAATAAAAAACATCATAAAAACAGGATAAGGACTGCTGATCACAGGTTCTACTTCAGTTGCATTGTCATTGATGTGACAATAGTTTAAAATATTTTCTCAATTCCCACATTCTTCAAATAAATGGCATGAATAGAATACGTTACACAGCACTAAGAAATTACTAAAAATGCACATTCCACTTAGAACACTCAGAAAAAAAGGTGGCCTGGCAACGGAGATATCAGGAAAGATTTTTAAGCATCACTAATGCCTAGGATGAAAGTCTCTATGTAGACTTGAAATAGAAGTATGTGCCTGAGGTTCAGGACCTGCTCTATTACCGAACAATGATGGATATAAGGAACCAGCTGAAGTTCTCCCAGTAACTGGCGCTTAAATGCTGATTGCATAGCCATACCTGGTAAGAATCAATTCTCTCTTCACAGGGTATGAACTTTGACTACTGAACTTTACCTGTTAAACATCTACTTAGAAAGAAGGAAGAGTAAGCTGTATCTAAGGTGAAGGATGAAATAAAAAAATATATAACCAATTCAATGACAATGAGATAAGTGGGCATGACACAAAGACAGTCATTACAGAAAGGAAAGGATGAAGACAAGTCTGGAGAGAAAAGGAGGCAATAGAGGGTTGAGTGAAAGTAAGATAACTGGGGAGTAGCTGAAAATTACAAAGGAGGTCACAGATAAGAAGTGGTAAGACCAAGAGCTGTTTTTTCTGAAAGATTAAACTCAGGCTCAATTGACTTCCCTTTACAGACCATATGATGGGACTGGTCACTAAGATTGCTGGCAATACGGCCAGAAACCCTAATGTTTGCCCAGTGGTCATACTCCAGCTGAGAGAGAAGTCTCTTGGAACACACCTTTTCCCATCCCTTCTCTCACATATTTACATTAGGAACACATTTGAATGGAAGGTTTGTCTGGTTCAGGATTTTGCTACAGCAGGGAGTTTTAAGCTGTTCAAATATGTCTGTATATCAAATGCTTGCTTTAGTCTGGGGAGCTTGGAAATTTTATTAGGGGTCAACATTGCACATTTTCCCCCTACAGAGGGTACATTATAAAGAAGACCAGCTTTTGTAAGTGGCTCTTAATTTAAACAGTCCAGCTTCCTCTGCGATTTTAAATTATGAATTCTGATTTTTCTCACTGTTTTTGTCATTTCTGGATTCTTTCTCCCTCTCCATTGTACCAAAGTTTGTCTGATTGCTCTCAAACTAATATAATAATATGACAGGAAATGTTCTTTTAAAAAAGGGAAGGGGTGTGAAATGTGAAAAAAGAAGTTCAGTAAATATTCCAGCAGAGAAAAAACAATTAAGGAACAGGGTGAGGCAAGTACAATCTTTTTTTCCTTCTGGTGAGGTTTATACACATCCCACATTTGCTCAATTTCAAAGTAGTCTTTGTAATCTTTAAACCATATACAGTTAAACCCCGTCATTTGCGAGAAGCAGGTCATGTCAGAGGTCTCGTTAAATGTCAAATCATCAAATACGTGCAGGTCATTAATATGCATGCAGGACACACCCATCGCTCCACCCCCAGCCAATCAGGAGTGCTAGGGAGCCTCTTTGACTACTCCCCATGGGCTCTTGCAGCACAGGGGAGGAAAGGGAAGTGTTTCTGTGCCCTGTCTGCCTCGGGAGACTCCCCCTAAGAATCCCTAAGCTTCTCTTCAGCCACGCTGCCGCTTCCACATCTGCAGCCGAGGCCGGGCTGCTGAAACCACGTGGATTTGCACTGCCCTGCTGGCACCACAAACCTCCCGTCACTCCTCCCCCACTCCCCAGCCCTGCTAGCCAGCCTCAGGCTCTCCCGGCCCCATGGCGTCCTGGCCTGTCGGGGCTGCCAGCGTGGCGTGGCAGCAGGGTTGGCACCATCCCAGCCGCTTCTGCAGCCACCACATAGCTGATGCCACTGCACATGCTCGCCCTGCCTCCGGGGTGGGGAAAGGGTATCCCCGAGCTCTGGCCAGCATTCTTAGAGCCTGAGAAACCTTAACTTTGCAACACTGCGACACCCTGTAGCTGCTTATGGGGGGGGCCCTTCTCAAAATTTACATAAGACTTCCAGTCTTCAAAAATGCAACATGGTTATGCTACCTCACTGAGATATCCTAGATGATGAATGAGTGGCACAGCATCTTGTTCATTCGAAGACAGGGAAGACAAGAAATGGGAAATGTGCGAATACTTTTGTCAAGATATGAGCTCTGCCTTCCTTTCAAATAATGAACTACCACCAGAGTGACCCTACAAAAGCAAATAAAATCCCTGTTTGTTCTCCAAAGCCTTCTGAGGCCCATCTAGTTTTCCAAGATTTCTGTTGTTTGATTTGCCACCCTTGCACACTTTTTTGTCAGGTACTGTTTTCAGTTTGCCGTTTCTCTGCTCTCAGGCAGGACAACTCCGAAAAGAGAAAGCAATAGCTCATAAGAATGAGTTTTCTTCATGAAAAACATTACTGGACTAGAGAAAAAAAAATCCTCTTCAAACCTCCAAATAGAAATCCATTTCATATAATTTCAAAAGTATTGCTCTTCATCTGTGAATTATTATGGCTTTATATGTTTTCTGTGTCTGTAGACAGCTTTGCTCAGACCAAAAAGGAAAGCTGTCACGGTCAAGCAGAGCCTGAGTCAGAATTTTGAGCTGTCCAGCAGATTTTCTGTGTCATGCAGTAGCTTGGTGTCCTCAGCTGTAAATTATACATAATAATAACATCCTGTGTTTCTTACAGAGACTGTCCACAACCCAGAAGTGTCTCAAACATGGATAAAGACAGGCCAAGAATAGCAATGTCCATCCAGCCTGCAAGGCACACACCTGAGGTACAAATGAAATTATCAAAAATGAAGCTTTGCTGATCATAACAGGATAAACCCATTCTATTCTGTTTCTAGAAATTTTTCAGATATGCAGTTGTAAAGTGCTTGATAAGAAAATTCCTTCCCGATTTACATCTCCTGAAATAGATTTAATTAGCTCTGGAGTATCATAAAATGCCTAGGAAGTAG
Organism: Pitta sordida; assembly: GCA_013390025.1. Classification (NCBI taxonomy): domain Eukaryota; kingdom Metazoa; phylum Chordata; class Aves; order Passeriformes; family Pittidae; genus Pitta; species Pitta sordida. The sequence continues at coordinate 116,697 of WEKX01005651.1, read as the reverse complement.
CCAATTGCTGATGTATACACCTGGGAGCAATTTGAGGAGCTGCTCTTCAGCCCTGCAGACATGCAAGATGAAAGAATAGACAGATCATCAGCCAACAATTAAATTAAAAAAAAAATACACTGACTGGAAAAAGCAATTATCATCACCATTAAATTTTATCTGATACACTATCAAGTGCGGCTGGACAAAAGGACAAGAATGCAGCTGCATTTGGGATAAGAGGGGATACGAGGCACCCTGCTGCACAGAGGACTAAGTAGGACTTTGGCATATCAAATCCCTCACTCCCAGGATCACAAAATTCTTACTGGGAGCTGGAGAAATAATGCTACCATTGATGAATAATTTAGAGACAGGACCTGAATTTGGAGTTGCTACTCAGACTTGAAATCAATAGCTGTTTTGCCTACAGAAGAGCTGTGTGGTTTCTAAATAATGTCTTATTTTTCATAATATGTATGATCCAGCTAGCAACACTCCTCGTCTGTTCTCCATGGTTAATCCTCTTCCAGGGCAGACACTCGCTTCTGTTGGCTCTTAGTAATTGTGTGACTTGGTGTATGGCCACAAAACCTCCCTGGATGCCACTGGACCAGATACCCATGGCAAGGTCCTTCTGAACCTCCTCTCAGCTCCAGGTGGTGACCCTTCTGCCAGTCTGTAACTCAGGGACTTCTGAAGCTATGGCACAGTGACCTTCACCTATTAAGGTAACTTATTTAGACTTATTAGGGCTACAGCTACTTTACAGAGAAAAGTCATCAAAATAGTTTATAAAATTATCAAGAAAGTGCACCAGTAATTTTCTAGATTATTCTCTTAACTGTATTCAGGACTATTAGTAGATCATTATCCTCCAAGAATACCACGTGAAATGAAAATCTCCAAACTAAGAGGATAAAGTTTATTTTGAATACTCTTAATGTCTGTGATGAAAGATGTATATTTCTTATTTCTGTTTTTCAGGCTTGTTCTGAAGAATAGGTCATATTTAATGTCCACCATATGGGAAACAGCCCGCCAAATGAAACACTTCTTGGGATAATTCCATGGGTGTTCAGAAGAACACAAAATTAATTAATTCTTCTTCTGGTTCTCAAGACATATCTAGACAGAAAGGGAGATTTTTATGTGACACTAATTTTCTTTCTTTCCCCAAATACCACAAGGATAATTTCCTTGATGTATTTTTCTATTTCAGATTCTTGTCCTGATCAGAAATAAAAAAAAAAATCAAAGGTTGAACAAGCAGAAAAGGTTAGCAAAACATATTTGCACCTTAAAAATGTTACATTTGCGGTTTTGGAGAAATCTAAATGTCATTTCATACAAACAGATATTCCCACAGCTCTCCTTAATTCTTAGAGGACATGATAACAAGGATAATGTTAAGCCATGAAACCAGGATTAACAAGACAAGTGAGGCACTTAATAGTTGAATCTGTGGGATGATATGCACAGAAAAATGATGAAATGGTCATGAAGCATGATTCAAGAGTGAACTTCACAAAAAACCCTCTATGTATCACAGGAAATATATTTGCATTTTAAGAGGACAGAACAGAATAACCCAGAGGGGCATTTCCTCTTCTAATTATTTGCTATTGCGATTCAGTGACTGGATCCTGAGTTTGGTAAAAATGCTTCTGTACACTGCACAAAAGAGATCAAAAATCATCCATTTTTATGCTAAGGTAAAGAAGTGCAATCTCAACATAAAGTCTGCCTGCAAGAGATCCTTACAGAAATAAAGCATCCAATTAAAAGCAGTCCAATACCTCTATTGACATAAAGATCTATAGCAACATGTGCCTTTGTAGTGTTTCACATGATCTTATTCAATTCTTTTTTGTTAATTCATGGCTCAGGTGACAAATCTCTTAGTTTGGTTTGCTGATAAACACAAAATTTTCCCATTTCCTCTCAAACAGGATCCTTAACCGCAAGTACGGAGCTAGAAAGTACCCCACTCTGCAGAATACGTAAAAGACTAAATTATTTTGAAGTATTCTTAACAACTAGTTTAAATCACCGAAAGACCTCAAATGATGTTTTTGCAAACTAAGGGTTATTTGTCCCACTCGTCCCAATATTTTCCAAGGAGAATAACTTATTCTTTTAAATGTTGTGGTTTTTTTCTTTAAACACAATGTGAAAGATTTCCTTTTCCCATTGTTTGCCATACTGAAGCAGCAATCACAGGTGTGAAATCCTTTCTCCTGAAGGAAAGATTATATTCACACTGATAGCACAATGATATAACAGTATTAGCTGAGATAAGCATGACAGGAACTTATCAAGATGATATTATTTTTCAAAGATATTCATGGGAGCAGATGAGTCTAGATTTTAGGTTACCATTAAAGTTGCTTTAATATAACGTTTCATGTTTTCACATTAAAAAATTATGAGAAATACAGTCTCTCTGTGTATTACAAGGTATGACATTTCCACACTGATTTTGAAAGGTGACTTTTCATTATGTTCCGGGTGTATGGTTCTTAGTCTATGAATAGAAAGGGTTTTGGGATTCTGAAAGATTCATTTGTTGAAGGTGAATTATTAAGCTACAAGCAGCCTACTTTTGTGCTACTCCTCTGTCAGGTTAAGGACTTTACCCTATCTGACAGCACGAATCACCAACTGATCGTGGTGTCACTCATTGCATCTTGTAAATGAAAAGAGTGTACAGATTCTAGAAAACTGGTTTCCTTCCTTGAAGCCAGAACCTTCTGAGAGAAGGACAGAAGTATAATCCAAACCACTAGGCTTTGGAAGGAAATTTGGGACAGGACTGGTAGCAATAAAAGAGACAGAAGGCAGTCAGGTTTTCCCTTCCTTTAGGCTCTACTGACATAGTGAAATTTTATTAGAAGTAGAATCCAACACATTGTTAAAAGGTTTCAAAACCTGGCCGGCTTTTCTATGCTTTGCTTTGACAGCCAAACGCAACACCAGAAGGGCAGGAGGAGGACAGCAGCACTGCTGCTTGGCACCTACTGCCATAAGCTCTCTGAGTTCTTCAGGAGAAGACTGTGGCTTTACCTGTACCTGATTTATGCTACTATTTCTAAGACTAGGATTTGACATATGAATGAATACAAAACTGAATTTAGCAAAGGCAAAAAAAAAAAAAAGGTATTTGGACAAAACAGGGTTCCAAAGAGGTAGCTGCAGTCCTAAGACTCATGTCAGGCTGTGGGGCATGCAAGTAACTGTCCCCACCACTGGCCCATTGCTCAGGGGAGAGGGGGCATCCACCCTCGCAGTCATGGCAGCCACAGGTAGACAAACAGTTGTACTCACCCTCTCGATCCTCTGTCTGGGAGGAGGTGTAGCTGGGGTAGAAGTCTTAGCCACTGTCCTCTCTGCAAGAAGACTGTACTTGTGACTCCCTCACATCACTTCCATCCCTGTGGTTGCTGCAGATGTCTCCACCGCCTAGGGAGGCCAATCGGGAAATGTTTAATTAATCCAGTTCACAGGTTGACAGGTTATTCTGAGTTGGAAGGGACCCACAGGATCATCTAGTCCAACTCCCAAGCGAACGCCCACACAGGGATCAGGCCCACAAGCGTGGAACCATGGACACCACGCTCCATCCATCCAAGCCTCCCACCAACTAGACCATGTCACTAACCTCCTCATCGAGTCTCCTCTTAAACATCTCCAGGGATGGCGAATCCACCACCTCCCTGGGGAGACCATTCCAATGAGAGATCACTCTCTCTGTGAAAAACCTCTTCCTAAAATCCAGCCTAAACCTCCAGTGGCATAGCTTGAGGCCATGGCCTCTTATTCTGGTGTCGTCAGCCTGAGGAAGGGATTCACACCCACCTGGCGGCAACCTCCCCTCAGGTAGTTGGCAACAGCAATGAGGTCACCTCTGAGCCTCCTCTTCTCCAGGCTGAACAACCCCAGTTCCCGTTACCCTAATCTCTGTGTCCTCAATAGAACCAAGCACTGACCAGATTTGGGGAACGCATACAAATTTGCATAAAATACAAAATTGCAAAAAGTTGCACAAATACAATGCAAGAAAAAGAAATCCTCTCAGGCATTATATATGAAATGTTTGAATCTCAAAAGGATACTCAGAGGAGTGTGACAGTTCTTAAACAGCCCTGTGGGAAGTATTCAGCATAATATCATGCTGAGGCATTACACTCCTCAGACATTACCTGGGTGAAGGGCATCACTGGGGCATCCCTGATGCTACTAAGGGCCCCATGACAAAATCGAACCCATCATGATGCAGTCTTTGTCCTGATTTACTTCCAAATTGGGATATTCTATTATGACCTAAACCACCAGCTGAATTATATATTTATCCCTTCCCCCAATAGACTGGTACAGCATATGACTATACACCATTAAACAGCTGCTGGCTTTCCAGCAAAACTGGCCATCATTCAGCCATTATGTATAGCACTTAATGTGTCTAGTCACCCAAAGACAGCTGCTCAAGCAGAAAAGGAACATATTTCAGGGCCTCTAGCTCCATTTTTGAGGTGTTGCATGACCAGAACTCTTCAGCACAAAGGGCTGTATAATAAGACCTCTTTTTAACTTGCAGATAGGTGTGTGCTATAAGGCCCATGACAAGTATGAGCTGGGAATTTCATGCAGTTTTATAATGCTGCCTTTTTTTAATAAGGTATCCAACTCTCTAGAGCTAATCTAGGTAATCCTAATAGGCACTTAATGATTTTCTTCATTTTGTTGTTTAGGCTTGAAGTGTAATAATGTTACTGTGCTACATGTGTTCTGCAGCTAAATCTCTTTCTATTTATTGTTTTCTGATTGCCTCTTGGACATTATGCACTTTTCGTTCAAACTCTATCTCATTTGTATACTGTGGTTGAGAAGGATTTATGAACCAAGAAGCATTTTTAATTAGTATATTTTGCAAAGGGCAATAGCACTACGAATAACACTAATTAATAGCTTTATGTGATTCAGGAATGATAAAAAGGCAAATAAAAACTCAAATATTGATTTGCTCAATGGTCTGCCTATTGCAGAAAAGTAACCCTATGTGTTCTCCATGGTGTTCAATTTTTATTTCTTTGTGTAGAATATGCAAGTACAACATCTGAGCAGAAATAGGAACTGGAAAATTCTCTTTTTGACAGTATACAGAAAGTAACATGTTTCTTTTGGCACTTGATCAGAAGTAACTCTAGTTTTAATATTGCTGAAAAAGCCTTCATTGAAGAGGTACAATTTCATTTCTTGCCTAGTTGTTCAATATCTACAAACTGATAAAGCAAAATAATTATACTGGCCAGTTCAGTCCTTAAAGAAGAAAACAAGCATATACTGGTTGCTTCTTTAAGGTTGTCCCAGTTGTGTTTCTTTATTTCCTGCATTTGTCAAAAGCTTACAATCTCCTTTCTCTCCTGGCCCCTTCAAGACCTTATTTAATGGCTTAGTATGATCCTCATGAGTAAAAGAGGATGCATAGAGAGTAGACAAGGGCAGGTTTCACAGCCAAGGGAAAACAAGTCTTGCCCAAAGAACTGTACTTCCCACATGACCACACAGAGCCTATCATTCTGCAGCAAACTACCACTTTGTTCTGCATTAGCTGAGGCTCCTCTAATATCAATACTGCATGCACTGATTCCCTGATTCTTGAGCAACCCTTCTACCACAGCCCACCATATTTGCTGCTCTAATTGTAAGATTTATTAGATTTTTCGTCATGAAAAATCCACTTTAGTATAGTGGTGAGTGTCCCCCGCCTCTCATGCAGGAGCCATGGGGTTTGATTCCCACCAGGGAGGCAGTGGTGCCATTTAAGAGTTGGACTCAATGATCCCTGTGGGTCCCTTCCAACTCAGAATAATATGTGAATCTGTGACACCTAAGTTGCCTCTCAGAGCTTTTCAAGGGTGTCCTACTCTCCCTGTCCCCTCCTTGCACTTCACATGAAACAATAGCCCTGCAGCATGTTTTCCCTTGTGTGGCAGTACATAATAAAAATTAAAATAGACTTCTTTAATAATACCTTCGATTTGAAACACAATTTAATATAGAGCACAAAGATTATAGAGATGTTTTTAAAATATGTTAAATAAAATTTAAAAATAGGGAGTTTTGACTACATCCATATCTATTTGGTATGAAAAAAATCCAGATGTGGAGAAATACTTGTACCCATTAGGATATTCTCAGAGCCACTGTAGGTCATTGTCTGCAACCATACTGAGGGACTACTGCCAGTGAAAAGCAACACAAATACAAAAAATTTTACCATTCTGATTTTCTGTATGCAAGTATGCATACAGTATGTAGGGCACCTGGTAAGCAAGAATAGCAGAGAAATTCCCATGAGCCTCAAGGCAGGCAGTGATCCAGCAGTTGCAGATCTCCAGTACTCTGATCCCTGACTGCTCCTCCTTTCCAGAGCCTTGTGGACAGCTCCGGGGTTCTGTTGCCACCAAGAAGGCTCTGGGTTAAAACATTAGGGAAAACAATGAAGGCATTTCAGATGGTAGGGACAGAGAAGTTTCAGAGAGAGAAATGAGAATTTAGTTTGCCACAGGACCACAAACAGTTTCAGTGCGGTAAACTTGACCCAAGTTTTTTCCATAGGGATGCTGCTGCATCAATAGAATGGAATGCCTAACTGACTGCTTAACACAATGTTCTGGTTTGGAAACTGAATTAATAGGGCTTCTCAGGTATAAGAACATTAACATGTGTTAATACGTGTTTGGATTTCTTCCAGGTTTGTTATTCACTATGAATTTCCTGGATTCATATTCTGAGATTTCCTTTGTAAAATAATTTGAGCTAAATATCCCTATAGTAGAGCCAGGCAGTGTTATTCTTGTAACAAAATGGTGCTCAAATGCACAAATTTCATATGGGGAGTCAGTTTACTTCACGCATGGTGAATCCGAATGTCTGATGGAACTTATAAAAACCACTAGTTACTTACACCAAGGACTAAAACTCATTTAACGAGGCAGTGGCATCCCTCAAGGCAGTTGTGAGCTCAGCAGGGCACAGACATCACATGAGCTTCTGCCTGTGCTTCTGCAGAGTGTGTTTCTCTTGCAAATATGCAATATATTCTTTGCTCTCCAGGTGACTAGTTTTCAAGGAGAGTAGAGGTATCTTGCTGTATGCTAACCTTCAGTTTTTAGAGTTAGTGATGCTGCTTGCTCTGTATATGAGCAAGCTATGTTTGAATCCCTGCAGGAATTCAGAATGAAGGTCAGGTTCATTGGCTGGCTTTTCCCCTACTTTCTGTCCCCTGGACGTTTCAGTGTGTATCAAAATAGTAAAATTGGGCAAGCAGCCTCCAGTTGGTTCTGCATTATTCTCAGGTATTACGGAGGCAGAGCAAGACACATATTTAGCTGGAATGCACAAAAATATAGTCTTTCCTTTTAACTATGCATAGGCAATTTAACAAGAGAAATGCTAGAATTGCTTCAGGACTGCCTTTGGCTCTGATTAGGAACAGCTGAGCAAAGCTAGATGCTCAGCTGTTTCTGCAAATAGATTAATACCTGTTGAAGAAGGGAAAAAATTTGTGACATAGTTTAAGAGAAAATATCAAAACATCATTACTGTAAAGCTAGCAGTACCACCAGGGACTGATCACATCCCCACCCTGCCATGCTACATCACTCCTAGGAGGGAAAAAAAGCACATTAACACATCTACAGCGCATAAGCAATATGTGCACACATTTTCAGCTTTTTCTTCATCCACAGCTGGAAGAATGGTTCCTTGACTCTGTTATCCAATGAAAACAAAATTTACACGTGATATTAAATCACCACAAAATAACATCTACCCAGACATGTCAGATATAGGTGAGACAGACAACTGTATTATAGCATGTGTTGTTATAATATATGCTAGTGTGGGACTAGCACAGAGCAGGAGGAGCATCTTTAGTGTCTAACAAGACAACCCTGGATGTACATACAGACTGTATGTACAAGAGGTTGAACAGCAGCACCATAGAAAGGGACCTGGGGGTCCTGGACAGTGGCAAGCTGAATATGAGTCAGCAGTGCCCTGGCAGTCAGAAGGGCCAACCATGCCTTGGAGGCATCAGGAAAAGCACCATCAGCTGTCAAGGGAGGGGACTGTCCTGCTCTGCTCTGGTGTGGCCTCCCCTTGAATATTTTGTGCAATTTTGTGTACCAGAATGTAAGAAGATACAAAGCTATTAGAGAGCATCCAAAGGAGGGCTATGAAAATGGTGAAAGGTCTAGAGGAGAAGTTACATGAGGAATGGCTGAGGTCATTTGCTTATTCAGTCTCAAGAAGAAGAGACTGAGAGGAGACCCTGTCATGGTGAACTCGCTAAGCCACTCTCCATAATTTACCAACAGTCCTGGCATATCAGTGATGTACAGGAAGGCTAGAAACTGGCTAATATGACACCCATCCACAAAAAGGGCAGGAAAGATGATCTAGGTAATTATAGACCTGTCAGCCTGACCTCAGTCCTGGGTAAAGTCATGGAACAGATAATCATAAGCGCTATTACGCAGCACCTGCAAAATGACTATGACGTTAGATCTACTCAGTATGGATTTAGGAGAGGTAGATCCTGACTGACCAACCTGATCTCCATTTATGAAATGGTGACACATGGTGGATGATAAAAAGACGGTATATGTTGTGTACTTGGATCTTAGTAAAGCCTTTGACATGGTTTCCCATGGTAAGCTGCAGAAGAAACTCTCAGAGCATGGCTTGCATAGGACCATTTTGTGTTGGGTTAAGAATTGGTTGGATGGATGAGCCNCTCCCCAGTTTAAGTAGGATGTTGAACTGCTTGAGAGGGTCCAGAGAAGGGCGACAAGGATGGTGAAAGGACTAGAGGACAAGCCCTATGTGTAGTGACTGCAGGATCTGGAGTTGTACAGCCTGGAGAAGAGGAGGCTCAGACGTGACCTGACTGCTGTTTACAACTACCTGAAGGGAGGTTGCAGTCTGATGGATGTAAATCTCTTCTCTCAGGCGGCCAGCACCAGAACAAGAGGACATGGCCTTAAGCTACACCAGGGGAGGTTTAGACTGGATGTTAGGAAGAGCTTTTTCACAGAGGGAGTGATCCCTCAATGGAATGGTCTGCCCAGGGAGGTGGTGGAGTCGCCATCCCTGGAGGTGTTTAAGAAATGACTGGATGAGGAACTCAGTGACATGGTGTAGACAATGGGAGGCTCAGACGGACAGAGGGTGGTGCCCGTGGCTCCAGGGTTGTGAGTTCGATCCCTGCACAGGCGTTTGCTTGGGAGTTGAACTAGATGATCCTTGTGGGTCCCTTCCAACTCAGAATATTCTGTGATTCTGTGATGGTCTACAGCTTCCTCACAAGGGGAAATGGAGTGACAGGCACCGATTTCTTCTCTCTGGTGACCAGTGATGAGACCTAAGGGAATAGCATGAAGCTAAAGGGGAGGTTTGGATTAGGTATTAGGAAAAAGTCTTCACCCAGATGTTGGCTGGGCACTGAAACAAGCCCCCTAGGGAACTGATCATGGCACCAAACTTCTCAGATTTCTAGAAGTGCTTCAACAGAGCTCTGGAATGCGCTCAGGTACATAGTGTGATTCTTGGGATTGTACCGTGCAGGGCTAGGGTTTGGACTCAATGATCCTTGTGGATCCCTTCCAAAGCAGGGTATTTTATGACTCTATGTGTGCTTTCCCAAATTTCTTTTCCTGTGTGGTGCAGGAACAGTAGGAGTATTTTGTACCTCCCTGTCTGTTGGATGAAGGCAGCTGCTTGCCTCAGGGATCAGAGTTTCTCCTACAGCCCCCCCAATACCAGCCTTGCCCTAAATGATACAGGGAAAGAAGGTCTGGCACTGCCAGAGCTTCCCCACCAGCCTGAAGTGCTCTCCCAAGGGCAGCAGAAAAGTGTGAGGCCCTGTCAGCTGCTCTGTAGCAGTTCCCCCTATGTTTGCTGCCTGTGAGATCACTGCATTTCTCTGAGGCTGATGCTGAAACTGAAATAAGTGACCTCATATTTTTGACCCCAAACTAGAGTTTCTTTTCTGATGAAGTTTAGCTGCAGGGTCATTCCAGATTGCAGTGTGTTTCATAGTTCATCAACACAGAACTGCGCAAAGTTGGAGCTACCAGGTCCATCCCAGGGTGTGGAGTTGCACACATTTCCACAGAGAGAAACTCTCTAGACATAGCTGAAGGTTACACTTGTAGGCTCACTCTCTGGGTATGTGACTCAGGAGGGCCCCATGAAGCCCAAATGCACCAGGACCACAGCTATGGGCATGGTACACCCATGCCCCAAGGTGAGGACCCCACAGCCATGACCACTGTGATAGTGGTGGGGACATAGCCCAGGACTGCACTCAGGCATTTATTAGGTGTCCACATCAAGAGTAAACAATGCAATTGTACCTGAGAAGCATCTGGGTGTGTGCCAAAGCTGCCAATGGTGGTAAAGAGCTCACACCAGCCAGGCTCCCCGCTGGCCTCTTCACATCAGCTGCTAGAGACCACTGCCACCTCTAGTCATGTAAGAAACTGGCTGAGGTGAAGGCCACCCTGGCTTTCCTCTCCTTGCAATCTGAAGAACTGTAGCTTGTTTCTCTCCTGCAGATGTGTCATTCTTCAGGCTGTGCCCAGATGGAAAAGCTGATGAAATGGCCACTTCCTGAACATGTCACTGTATAGGTTCCTCACTCCCAGTGGAGGCAATTGCTCAAAGATACAAACTTGCTAAAAATTTTGATGCATGTTTTCTCAAAGCCAGTTTATTTTTATTGCAGAAGGTATAAATAATAGAAAGACCTGGGTTCTCTTGGCTGGTCTCATTTATTGCAGCTCCATTTATTTTTTTCTCTGATTTCAATTTCTGCTCTGGATTCATTTTGATTCTAGTTTCCTCAAATATTATGCACATAAATTAAGTGGCAGTATTAAGAAAAAAAAACCCAATCTGGGAATCACCTGTGTAACCTAGAAGCCATGAAAGAATGCAAAACACAGAGAGCACAGAGAGTAAGAAAAAATATTGACATTTTTATTCTATTTCATTCCAGTATTTTATATGGAATGCTGTATTTCTTTTATTTAAAAAAATTATAAAGTAGATATGAGAAGGGTTCTGAAAATATACTTTGAAAGGATAAAGACACTGGAAGACTATCCATAAGAAGACAGACTAAACTTAAAGAGAGAAATGAATAAAAGATGATATGCAGTAGGTATATCTACTAAAAAACTGAAAGTAATTTAATACATCATTTTTCCATATGATAAAGGAAAGAAGATAGACCACACAGACTAGGATTTCTTTCAAGATTTGGTGAAAGTTTATTTATTAATTTAGATTATCAAATTTTCACAAAGTCATTGGTAGGTTTAAAAGTAATTAATAATAAAAAAATCACGCATTAAACTTAGTGAATTATTCAATATTTTATTGTTTTATATTGTTCATTTTGAGATATCTTGCCTGTACCTCTGGAACATCTAATATTATCGGCTTCATTGTTACTAGCTGGACTAGGGTGACCAAGAATGAAAATGTTGGGATTCTGTAACCAGACAGACTTCCCAGATCCAAGTGAGCAGAGCTAAATCATCTATTTATTCTTAAATGCAGTTCATTACTTGGAGCACTTGGTTTAAAAAGGCATAACATTTTACATGTCATATACTGCAAACTAAAAAAGCAGGGGAAAAAGAGGCTACTGAAACTAAGACAAGACTAATAAATCTTTTTAACGCTTGAATAGCTAACAAGGAAGGGCATGCAAGGACAGACCTAGTGATATAATCATTACCAAAAAAGGATTTTGTGTCACCTACTACAGAAATGTAGAATTCAAAACATTTGAAATAATTGCCTGAACATGAATTTCCTTGGGCCAAAATACCATATTTCTGGTAATTGCTTCATGCATTATCTGCAATCACAAATTATTTTTTTCTGCCACTCACGTGAAAATAATCCAAGGACTGTCCATGCAAGTTCAAACCCATTTTTCTCTGGGCTGTCTTTCAGGTGAATCCTGTAGAGCAGCATTTTTCACTGTTGGGTCCTCAGAACCAAATGGGTCCATCTGGCTACAGCACACAGAATCAGAAAAGAAGTAGAACTCCCTGCTTACAGATTTTAAAGATTCCTTTACTTCTACAATTAGCACTGTCTACAACTGAAGGTGATCATTTAGTTTTCATATCCATATTTTAAGGGTCTCTCATTTTAAGAAGCATCAGATCTCACTGCTGTAAAGAGGTAGTCGTGGCGTTATCTCACTGAACCCAAAAGTTACTGTATCAGAATGAAATTGCCAACCACTCTGATATACATAATTGTGTTCTCCCTAAAACGAGTCCTCCGAGCACCGTTTCTGTACAAAACTTATGCAACAGTAATCAAAATGAAACTTCTGTTAATTGCACAAGGTATCCAAAGTTCCCCAGTAATTCAACAAGCTACAATTAGCTGCATGTTTTCCAGAGGGACAATTCGAGAGGGAACCAAGGCAGGGTGCATGAGTATCCTGTGGAACTGGATACTACTTTCAAACGACTTCCATTTTCTTATATTTATGGGTATTACCGTATGTACTGGTATGAGCTTTTGTTACTGCTTGTGACAAAAGCTTATGTGTACCATAAAGAGGGCAGTCTTTGGGCATCTATTTCCAGTGCTGCCAGGAAGGCAGCCATGACAAGCAAGCTCTGCAACTGCCTGGGAAACCAAATGCTTGGCAAAGCTTTGGCTGTAGGCTACTGCAGTTACATTATCACGTGTTTCAAGACAGGTTGCACATGTCCACATGAACATCTTGTGCAGCTTTGGCAAGAGAGCAGACATGGCTACATGGTGACATTTTTTCTCTGTTAAAAAACACCAACTCATAAATGCTGGAGCTGAAAAATATTGATCCTCTCTGACCTTGTATGAAAGACAGCAAAAAGCAGAAGTTACTGAATCCACATGTGAAATGGAAATTGAACCCATTTCTTCATGAACTGGTTTGGTTATTACAAAAGCAGTCTACCAGGTAGAGCACACTACAGAAAGGGTATAGACATATGGCAACCTCCAGCCCATCTCCATGAGGCACAGCGAGGGGCTCTGGTTGGAAAGCCTTCTCAGAGAAGGCTGTGAGTGCCCATAGGCAGCAATGGCTCCACATACCACTATATGCTTCTTTGAGAACAGCCCAACAAAAAATTCGGGATTTGTTTCCCATGCTCTCAGGTCCAAAGGTATGCATCTTGTCAAATGAAACAGCATATGGTCTGAAAAATAGTTATGATCTCTTTAGCAAGGTTTAGGGCTTTTTCTTTGATTTTGTCTTTTTTTCCAATTTGTTCAAATCAGAAATCAAACTGACAAGCTTAATAATTGTAGACAGTGTGCTTTGGTAAGCACAGTACCTCTTTCCAAGTAGTGGCAGCTGAATATAGTAGGTAATTCCCAACCTCCTCCCTCAGAGTGGGTAATCTCCGTCTTCCCTTGCTGTGTATTTCCTCAACTGTCAAGTACTAAAACACAGAAGAAGGAATGTTGTTAGGTCACACTGAGACCTGAAAGTTTAGAATTTCTACTAACAAACCTGAACAAGACTCTGCAGACAACAAAACCCCTTACTTAGACTACTACCTAAAAAAAGAAAAGGAAGAAATAAAAGAAAAAAGTTACCATGTAAGTTATCGAGCTCCACACTTCAGTATGTCATGGGTTCATCTGTGCACAGGTTGACTTGTGCAATTGAGTAAATTGCCCAAGAGACTGTAGGTCTCTCATTCTTGCTTAAGGCAAGGGAATGGGGTAGTGGGGGAGATGAAGAAGGTATGAACACAGCAAGGAAAAAGTAAACCACATTTTAGAAAATGCCTCCATATGTCAACCTGGGGAGTTTGATTTAATGTGGTAGGTGTTCTCAGAAGTGAGCATTCCAGATCTCATGTGCGTTTGAGCTTTAATTAAATAATTTGAAAAAGAATACCATATGTGCACAGACTTCTCAAGGGATAATCATGTAAATGTCTATGTTAATATTTGCAGACTGTTGAACTCATACCAGTGTGGAAGGAGGCTCAGGGATTTTTCATTTCTTCCAAGTAACTGCCTGAGTAACTACCAGAGAAACTAAGCCGGCATCTAGTAATCTTTCTCACATTCTTTAAGGTTCAAGTTCCCCAACTAGGAAGCTACTGAATTACTGAGAAGTTTTCCCAGAAAGAAAACACACCTTTATGAATGTTTTTGTTCTCCCACAGTAATAATAAAAAAAACATTAAAGCACACATAATGTAGCAGTCAGTACCTATTTTAGCTGTGCAGTAAAAAGTAAAAGGAGCCCAGAAGAACAAAGGGAAGGCCTTAATAAGTGCTAACATAGGCACCAGGTGGAGCGGCACAGCCTACTGTATCCTGACTGACTCACTCACCCGGCTTGTTTTTATATACATCATCCACAAGACAAACTCCACTGTTATGTGCAGCTTGGATAATATACATAATTAGTCGGTGATTTAACAACTATTGGGGGGAAAAAAAATAGGACAGTAATCATGGCAGGGGGGAAGAATGAAACATCACAAAAAGAAGCTGAATTAGCCCCTGCAGCCAGCAATTTTTTTAACTCTTTGGGGAGTTTCAGACTGCAACAATCGAAGGGATTTTGGAAACAGGAGCAGTTCATAAAGTGGCAATGTTGCTGATTGACATCCCTCTTCTGACTAAAGAAATGTTTGTGAATCTGTAGTGCAGAACTCTTTTAAGGAAATATTTTTAAACCCGAGTAACTACTGCAAGCATTGTTTCTCTGATCAGAAGCAGCAGGTGAGCAGCAGCTACACAGGTGAGGGTACACGGAGGCAGGAGACAACCAGACCTGAGGTTTAATTCTGGAAGAGACTCACAACTCTCTCATTAAAAACAGGGGTAGAGGCAGCACTGCCTGTGCTTTGACTGGGCTTTGAGTAACAAGGAATGGCATGTCTTGTGGTGGTGGTGCGCTGGGTCTCTGCGGAGCACACAGGACCAGGGCAGGGTGTTGCAGGGGTGTAAACACCACTGCGAGCTGCAGTAAACCACGTGCTCCAGTCCTGCCGTGCCACGCACCCGCCCCGCCGCGTGCCCACCGCCACACGCCCACCACTGCCATGGGGCTGCCAGCGCAGGCACAACCACTGGGGTCGGGGGGGTGAAGTGGCGCGGGATTTGGGCTGTGGGAGCGACCGCAGCAGCCCAGAGAAGCCCACAGGGTGGCGTTGGTGGGGGGGTCGGGTTTCTTTCCCTTGAACATCCACCGGTCCTGTGACAGCTGCGCCCTCCCAACACACAGCTTGCCTCACTTTCATGGGGCAGTTTCCCCGTTCAGGGACAGGGGCACAGTGCCATCATTGCGAGCCCCCTCCCCGCAGGGCAGGGTGAGTCCTGCCCCACAGGCACCGCAGCACCGCCCATCGGCCGAGCAGAGCAACTGCGCATGTGTCAGCCAGCTAAACTCACGGACCGCTGAATCATAATTGTGAAAAATTTGCTTCGCAAATGGGTGGGGTTGTAATGGAGAGGTCTCAATGCAGCGGGGATTCACTGTATATTTTTATTTCTTAATTCTTCTGACAGCGTTGACACCACTTGTCACCAAGTTGTTCTGAAGTTTATTTTTCCAAACTGCTCCTTAAAAAAAAAAGTCTTTTAAATGTTGAACACTTCGTAGGATAAAGGCATGGTGTCATCTTGGGACTTCTGCTTCACCAAAAATAATGGCAGCTTCCTCAAAAGCTTCCAGACATATGCTTCTGTTATTTAGTGCTATGTATCTATCTATGTGATGCATTTGACTCCAAGGTATCCATTTCTGTGACATTCAAAGGGCGATATTCTTGTGACTTAAACAGGGTTTTTTTAATGATACCTGCTGTGTAAGAGTGCATTGGAGTCCTGTTGTACCAAAATTGCAAGGCTCATCCTTGGAGGCAAGCGCTGCAAATCTGATTGAGAGACATCTGAAAATTCAAACAGGTTTTGACTTCAGGACAGCAGCCTGTACAGCTGGAAAAGGATTGAAATTACAGACCATCTAAAATCTCTAGCTATTTGGAATTATGGCACCAGCCAGCAGTATCATCATTTCATGAGTCTTTCCCAAAACCAGGAAAGCACTGATCTCCAAGAGGGTTGTGACCACTGCTGTTTCACTCCTCAGCTGTAGTCCTTACATCTCCTCTGCAAGTGTGAAGGAGTAAGAGAGATCAAGAGGCAGTTACATTCCTTTGCCTTGGTCATCTATTTTTTCTTTTCCTATTTTGTTAGGTAGCAGACATTCAGGTCTTTTTATACTCTTCACTTTCCTAGGGTTAAAATGTAGCTTTATATTTCCAGATGTGTACAAATTTCTCTGAAAAGAGAAGAGGTGGGAAGGAAAGTTCCTGAGGCTTAGAAGTTATATATAACATTGCATAAAATTGCTCTTTAATGTATTTTCTGGAGCCTCTGTTTGATCCTGAAAAACCTGAAATTGTCATCTGACATTTCTGGTAAATAACTTCTGACAAACTTCTGTTTATCAGGAGTGTCCTCTTCTGAGACTGCTGCATATGGTGACACTTGGGAGGTGGGGGTAGGATTTACTCATTACTGAGGAACAGGATCCAAAGAAGGAAGCTAAATAATTGGCTCTGAAATAGTGGTTTTACCGTTGAATGACCCAGCTCAGAGCTATGTTTCTGTCTCGCTCTGGAAAAATGTGCCGTTTGAACTTCCTAGCTAAACAGACTTGTGCTTTCATAGATCGTCGGAGTTCATAAAAACGCTGTGGGTTTTCATCAAGTTGGCAATTTGGTTTCATTTTGATCCAGTGCCGCAGTCAATTTGTTGACTTGATTTTGATTTGATGTCCGTAATGCTCCACTTTTACTTTTGTGGAATATTAATGCTAGATTGGTTTTGATTTCATGGTTCTGTTTTAGTTCAAGTTTCTTAACAAAATGTATTGAACTGATCCTTCAAAAAGGATTTTCAAAAGTGCCTGATCTGCACAATTTTTTCAGTATGCAGCATCGCTGAAGTCTTTGAAAACATGGTTAAGTGAGCGAGTCAACCCAAAACACTAACTAGCACTCAGTGCAGCAAGGAGTTTGCTCAATACAGCAGTAAGCGTAATAAAAGCACCATCCAAAGGAATAATTTATGTGGAAAAAAGGCACAACTTTGTCTCTTTTTTTCTTATTTTTATTTTTTAAGAGCAACTTTTTTCTTCAATGTCTAAAACAGAAAAGAACTACCATCCTTGAATACCGTGAGTCACCCAAGGATGCTTCTGGATGAAAAAAAAAAGGTATTTGCACAGATGCAGTTATCTGAAGTGTCTAACTAGAGCCCATGTGCCATTTGAATTGCAGGAGGACATAGAAGGCTGTGGTTGCATTCACACTTGCAAGAATTGTTTCTTCTGCGTGACAGAGAACAGTCCTTTTAGTTATACCCCTAACACTGGGGTATAATGCAAATGCAATTTCTGCAGGCAGCCAAGAGTTTTGCGATGGAAGGCAGGGATTGCTGTACTGTGAGTAAAACACCTCACAGAGTGTTTTCTGCCATTTCTTTGCTTCACAGTGTAGAACATGGAAGAGTAATTAAGATCTGCACACATAACTCCCTACATTCACATATAAAATTTATCACACTGAGTATACTCGTCCCATCACTAGTGGAGTCCACTGCAATTTCTACATCTTCACTCTGTGCTTGAACTGCAAGGCAGTCTTGTCTACATACGCTCTATTTGGAAGCATCCCACAGCTAAGTGAGGCTAATTGAAAGCTAAGGTTTTTTGACAGTTCTCAGCACTCTCATCTACTCCTCTCTCAACTCAATATTTTAAAGGATGGAAATTGAGAAATGTAAATATTCATGACCTTAAGACTCTTTCATCTTTTGAGTCCAGTTGCTCTTTGGCTTTATGCAGGCTCCAAAGATTTGTACTCTATTACTATGCTGAAAAGCTAAGTTAGGGCTGCCACAGGTCACCTTCTTATCATTTAGTTTTAATCTGAACTTGCCCCTCATCTTCCTCAGCTCACTCTGTTCAGACTAAGCATCCACCTAACCTCACTGAGTAACAATTACAGAACCACAGATTGACAGAATGGGTCGGGTTGGAAGGGACCACAGTGAGTCGTCTGGTCCAACCTCTCTGCTCAGGTGGGATCAGCCTAGAAGCATATACAGTGATCCTCCGCATAGTTGTAGTCCGTAATTTGCAGGATCCTATACTCGTTGTTGATTTCCAGCGAGTTGCGGGACCTGGCGCATGTGCAGAACCTACCGCGACCTCAGTCTGATCGGCCCCCAGCCCCGCCCCCCCTGCCTCCCCGCTCGCACAGCCAGTCCCATCCCTGCTCCCCTCCACCCTGATCCCGGCCCGTCGCTCACGCACTGTGCCGCCACTCACCCCCCCGCCCCGATCCCGTCCTTGTCGCTCACGCGCCATGCCACTCCGCCGCTTGCCGCCCCATCCCACACTGGTCCCATCCTCGGCGATCGCCCCCCCCGGCCCAGCACTCGCCCGCCTCGGCAGAGTACAGCCAGACATCTGAAACAAGCCCCGCTCTCAGGACCCTCCTCCAGACCTTATTAGGGGAGGGGGTGTGGCTATGGGCGTGGCGTACTCAACTACGTAGTGGGTTCGCTATCTTTGCGGATTTCACAACTTGCGTGAGGTGGACCAGACCCAACACCCCGCGAGTAATGGGAGATCACTGTAGTACAGGATTGCGTCCAGATAGTTTACACACACAGAATTTACACACAGAATTTACACACAGAATATTATGAGTTGGAAGGGACCCACAAGGACCATCTAGTCCAACTCACCATCTAACACCCGTACAGATCCAAAAGCACATCCCAGAGTGGTAAACACAAACTTAGTTCCCTCACAGTGTAGCAGGCCACTCCGGGCTGTTCTTGAGTATCTTCAGTCAGGGGACTCCACAACTTCTCTGGGCAATCTGTTCCATTGCTAGGTTATCTGCACAGTAAAGTTCTTTCTTATATTCATGTGGAACTTCCTGTGCATCAGTTTCTGCCCACTGTCTGTGGTCTTACTGCTTGGCACCACCAAGAAGAACCTGTATCTATCCTCTTGGCACCCTTCCTTCAGATACTTATACACATTAGTGAGGTCCACTTAGTCATCTCTTCCTGAGGTTGAAGAGGCCCAACTCTCTCAGCCTTTTCTCATAAGAGATGCTTCATGTCATTAACCATTTTTGCAGCCCTCTGCTGAACCCAATCCAGCAGCTCTATGTCTCTCATGTACTGAGGAGCTCAGAACAGGACACACCACTCCAGATGCAGCCTCACAAAGGCTAAGTAGAGGAGCCAAGATCACCTTCCTTGACCTGCTGACATATTTATGTTGACGTAGTTTCTCTGTAAACCAACCAAATAACTTAAGTCTCCCTAGGAAAGCAAATTCACTTGACAAACAATTCATTTTGTTCCACCAAGGACTCACAGGGGTTAACTGATGGAGATTATTGCAAGAAACATTTTCCCATCTTCTTTGGAAGTTGGACCTGGTACGTCAAACTTCATTTTCTTTGAGTGCACATCCTCTTCTCCTGCCTGCTTCTCAAAACTTCTCCTCAAGGACTTCCTGGGCCTCTTTGTTGCACCCCCTCCCCAGGCTGTCTCTCCTCCCTCTCCAAGAGGCCTTTCCCAAGTACTTGCTGTATGCCTGGCCCCACCAGTCAGTGCTGCACCTCTCATAATTTTGTATTTTTCAGCTCCCACAGTCAAATGATTAGGTGAGAATCTTGGCTTATGGTTTTAAGTAAGTTTCCTAGACCTCATGGTAGAACAGAGAAACTTAAAAACATGGCTCAAGTGCACCCTAAAGGCTAAGAAACCAGAAGGCAATAAACCACACCCTAAACTTATTTTCTCTTTAAAATCTCAGTTTTAAATTTTTAACCAATCTCAGGCCTTTCTCAGACTTTCCTTGTGATTTGTGAACATCTGCAATTGGCAGTGCTGCAATCTGAGCATGCAGGTTGGAAAACATCATCCTACAATCCAGCTGCTCCCTAGGGTCTACTTTGTACTGGTCCCACTAGAATGCATCTCCTGAAATTACCTTCTTCTGAGATGCACAGGGACTCCAGAGGGTCACATAATGAGTCACTGCATTGCCTGTACCGCTGCTTCCCCATGGCTATCTTTGGAAAAGTTAATGGCCACATTGGTTTTCTGAGCTATCCCAGGGAGAGCAGAGTTCTTCAGGCAAGCATGGATATCTGGAATCAGGAGAAAGAGGTGTGATGAAATCCATGTGTTTTCTGTTCCCAGAGGAGTGCATATTCAGCCTTCACCAGCAAAATTCTTTTGACTTGTTTCTCCTCTGCAAAAGAGCAATTCCAGGCACTCCTTCAGCTTGGTAAACACTAATAACTTGAGGCTGGATTTTTCCAAGTAACAAGCTTTTGTTTCTTTTGTTGTAATTTCCAAACACAGCAGGCCTAGAATAAAGGTTTGCATAAGATTTGCCCATCAAAGATTATTGATTTCCTGTCTAACAGACATATCATTTCACTCCAGCTCCTTACCCTCTATTTCCTCTGCATCTTATTCTGCTTCCAGATCCCACTGTCATGCTAGATAGAAGAGCTTGCCTCTATTATTTCATCTTTAGCCTGAGTAAGTGCTTACATTTTAAAGTTAAATTGATTTTTGCCTCTCTTCTGTCAATGCTGTTACTTGGTCTTCCAGCCACACCACTCCACCCATGACAGCCAAGAGTTTGCAAAGTTCAAAGTATATGTTTTGTAAGAAGTCTGAAGAATGCTGAATTCTAGTGAAACAAGGTCAATGTAATAAAAAGCCCTGAAATTCAGTGCTGATGGTAAGAACATCACTGTTAGGCTTAGCCCTGCTGTGATGAGAACTGCAGGGGCTATTAAATGTGTCTTCCTTCTTAACAGTTCGATTGATGGTTTCAATAGTGATACACAAGTTGCTGCCAGGTGTTAGATAAAAATAGCTAAATACAGCATGGTCACAGCAATACTGATCAATGTGGGTTATGACAGAGTCAGATTTCCCAGTTTGGGTTTACCAGGAGTTAGCTAATACATAAAACTTAATTGAAATACGGAATAACTCTTTTTTCATCTATGCCGTCTTGCTGGTCATGATCATCTGGAGAAAAATACCAAATATTGTATTTATTATTAAAAATTAAGACAAATATATAAAAAAAAAAGCATTTATTTTCAAGGTACAGGTTGCAGGTTAAAGTCATTGAAGCCTGTGGCTTTTTGTTAGGTGAATAAACAAATTATTGGAAAACCCAAGGAGGCTCCCATGACAGCAAACCAGAGCTCCTGGGTTGGAGTTCCAGATGATAGGGGATGACATGGGGCATCTCATCTTAAAAAAAGCAACTCATTTCTTGGTGCCCAGGCAGAAAGGTTGCATCATACTGGATCAAACACAAGAGCATATGAGAAAATCCGCAGGTCCTCCACCCTCCAAGCAAATGTCTAATGTGTGCCATACACAAAGCATATCAAATAATTAATAAAAGCTTTGATTTTGGTAATGAGCTTGTGAAAAATATATTTCCTGTCACTGAAAAAAAAAATCAAACTCCTGTGAAGATGAGCTGCCCCCTCGTTTTACGTATGAACTACAGTGACCTCCTCCTTAAACCTATGCTTTGCTAGACATAAGTGGGGACATCAGGTAATCACCTTGTAATGGGTTGGGCAGGTTGTTGACTAGCGAGAAGAGCTTCACTGGGACTCACACAAAGCTGTTAAAAGCTCCTCGAAATGGAGGCAGACAGCTAAAGCAGGAAAGTACAGAGAGAAATGAGACAGCAGCCTGCTCTGATTGCTGCCTGATCTGTGAAGATATCAGAGCTTTTTCTTAATATATGTTTTTAGGCTAGGATTTAAACACTCAATAAAAATATACCTGGAGCTAACAGACAATTAGCTTTTATTGCTACTGCTTTTTTGTCTGTCAGTGGTCCTTTGATTAACTGCTTTACTTTTATTCCAGTATTTGAACAAATGGTGCTATTACAAGCTTCTCAGAACCAGTGAGGTGGTTTGTTTTGCTAGCTAAGAGTACATTATACCCCACAGACTATCCTCTAATACTACAAAGAATAAAAACCTTTGTGCTCTGCTAGATATTATATTCAGTTGAAACTGAAATTTTTATAGGCAAAAAACCACAACTTCTGCAAGTGGCATTGTCCAAATTCACCAGGACTTGGGCTTCCCACGCAGCGAGCTTCCCACTAATTGAAATCAGTTTTAAAAAAATGCACACTGGGAGCTGTCACAAACTTTACAGGAACCAGTGGATATCGTTATGCTGGTGAACTCGCAGCCTGAAATGCATGTCGAGATAAGCTCCACTTCTGCTGAGCTTCGTGGCCTCCCCCAGAGCAGTGCTGTCACCTGCTGAAGGGACAGAGCTGCATCATTTTCCTGCTGATAGGCAGCAGAGGCTGCTGTCCTGCAGGGACGAAAGGGATCAAGGGGAACTGGTTCTCTAGAGAGCACTTCCTGCTTTCCCAAAGTCTGACAGTGTCAACATATGCTTACACTTTCTCTTTTTTAATTAAAAACTCCTATTCTTGCAATCTCGAGAGAAAGAGGAAGGTGTGATCTCTCTCTTGCTTAGGCTGAAATGCAATAGTCATTTTTGCTCTCTGAAACTCCCTGGTAACTATGCTCGTTTTTCCGTTCAGAAGACTGCCTTAGAGGAAAACCAGGTAATGCCTACTTTTACATGTCACAGCAGTTGATATCGGCAAGATCAAGGCCGATACTGCGCCCATTTTTCCCTCTGGTAGAAGTTGAGTCACTAAGAACTCTGTTATGAGCTATGTCTGCTGTACCACATATTGTGAAGTAGAGCCAACAGCCTGGCTAGGGATTAGTATTGAACAGAGAAATCACAGGGGAACTGAAATGACTCACTGACTGCACATCCAGCTTCACACCTACAGCCTCGTGGTCATTACATTAAAATAAAGTAAAGTACTTGATAATATCAGCTTTGTAAAGTAATATTCCTGGCAGCTACCAGGGTGTTTTGTTTTTGTAAAACTCCCACTACAAATGTTAAGCTACACAATTATTTATAAACATGGCAGTTTTATAAAACAATAGGGACACTGTGAATGCAACTAAACTCGTGCATTTAAGTTCAAAAAGAGATAAATAATGAATGGAGATGTCATCATGTCACGAAAATTGAGAGATTATTAAAATCTTTCCACACATTTCAATATATATAGCATTAACCTTCACTGAGCACTTCTAATTGTGACATGTTTGTATAAGATCAATTTTTTTAAACTGAGTTTTAATGAATACTTACTCTCCCAGAAGAAAAATAATGTAGGACTGGACCAGTGGTTCACCAGATGAAATTCATAACAACCACAGTGCTAATGCAGCTGCATGATGAACTTGGCTTTCATCTTTAATATTCTTGTGAGTAAAGTATAACTATAAAGGGAAACAAGTGAATTCCTAACACTACATTTTTCAGCATGATATTTTCTTCCATTTACTTCTCCAGCATAACTGAGGCTGGGAGCTGTTCTTAATTTGTTGAATTGGCTTATCCTAGGGTGCTTTTCCTCTTTTTAAGATTTCTAATATATATCTTTTTACTTTGACCTCTACTTAAAATAGTAGTAACACCTTGATTTTCCTCTTTCCTGAGTAGCTGAGGCTAATTTCTCCACAATTATTCTTTCAGTGCTCTTTGCCTTGCATTACTCAGTAATAGTTTTCAGCTAAAACTCTACCATGCTTCAGTTTGCTTGTTTCCCTCTAAGTTCCTCAGTCATCTCTCATCCAAGCTAACTTGCATCACTTCGTCTGCTGCATGTTTTACATCTTAGTGTTCACCTACTTTTCAAGAAAAATATGATGTGCATTCAGTGACAGAGCCTGAGGCACTTAAGTATTCACCTTTGCCCACACTAAGAGTTAACCATTTAATTGTACTTTAGTGAAGTTTTCTTGTCTTTCAGTCAGGATGTTGCAGCACTTCAGTTCTTCAATGAAAACCTATTCTCCTCAGTCATATCACTCATGAGGTATGAGGCATTTTCTGAAGAGAAAATTTAATATAAATGCCATCTCATTCTTCACTACATTTCTGTCAACTTGTTCAGGATTTTTTTTTAATAGGGAAATTATGATTTATCAAATGAAACGCAATCTGGAATAAAAATGTCTGGATTACGCTCTGGGATGTGTTCTCGGTCTCTGTACGGGTGTTAGATGGTGAGTTGGACTAGATGATCCTTGTGGGTCCCTTCCAACTCATAATATTCTGTGATTCTGTGATTCTGTGAATATTATTACAGTATCTTCAGATGTCAGCACCCTGACCTTGTAACATCCTTTATTCTTGTTCCTTAGAAAGAATAGGTTTCAGAAGAATATATTCACCGTTAATTCATATGGTGAAGACTGAGACAAATCTTTCACCATACTGCAGTGCTCATCATCCTTGACTATAGTCCAGCAAAGTTACAGGTTTTCATGCAGGTTTTCTGATTTCACTTTATTGAAGATTCAAGCTTTATTTGGTTTTCTGTATCTCTGGTTATTTGTGTTTCACAGATTTCCCAAAGATCTGAATTCTCATCTTTTTCTCCTCTGCTCAGTTGGGGAAAATTACCAGTTTTTTAAGGATTCCTGTTTGCTTAGAAAAAAACCCCTGAGCCTTGCCTTTGCTCTTACCATCTTGCTTTTTGTTGTATTTGTCTATGTTGAGAAATGACTCCAGGTGGCCTTCAAACTGATTTCTAATAATTTTCATATTTTAAAGTACTTTTATCTGTAGGAATGTTTTTACCAGATTCCTCATGGCATAGAATACGTATTTCTTTTTAAAGCAAAGTGTTAGAGTGATAATTATTTTTCATTAACTTATTCCTTTGGAACATTCATCAAGGTTATTTAATGAACTTGTCTAAATCTAGGTTAAAAATAAGTAATTTCATTTTCTGTAAAGCATTGAGCTCCCTGGCACACCAAATGGAACTGTTCAGCATTTTTAAATCATTATACATGGAGTTAAAAACTTTGCATACCTTTTATTTTTCAAGTCCTGAACCATGTCATTTTAGAGAAAGAGAAAATGGCATTCCAGATGTCCAAAACAAGTAAAATAACATCCATAAAACTAAGTTTGTAACAGCATTTTAGAAATCTTAGAGAAAGCTGGTCTGGTCTGTAGACGCTTTAGGGTCAACTTATAAACAAAAACTTTATGAGCAGAAATCTGAAGACACTAACTAATTGCTAGAGATAACAGAGCAATTTTTATGTAAATAATATTAATTACCAACATTTTTACAGTACTGCCATCAACAGAGCATACCAAAAGCCCCCCAAAATGACTTAATGACCTCAGCCTTTTTTTCCTATGGCTATGTACAGATTGACATACTTTCTGCAGAAGCACTTGACTTCAATTGATGAAGTTATCACTTAATAAAACCTTTAAATAAATCTTCTTGATATTTCCAGAATTTCCCATAAACAGGATGGTTCCAAGAAGAGCATTTGCAAAGCAACTGTAAAAGGCATTATTATGCCACACCAAATTAGTGTGGAGTCCCCAGTGCCTTTCTTCATTGGCTTTATGTCCGTAGTTATACTAAAGAATCACAAGAAATACAAAAAAAACAAGGGCAAAGTAAAATAGTACATATTTTTAGTTTTGTTTTTAAAATAACCAAAATAAAAGCAATTTTAAAAATTTTAAGTAGATTAAATATTCCGTTCAATAGGAACTTCTGAACTCAGTTCTGAGTCACTTCAACCTAGCTGTTACTTTTTCTACAAATATCACCAGCCAGTAGACTTCTTGACACTTAAACAAACCTTTAATTATTCAAGAAATTATAGAGCAAGTCAAGGAAAAATATTTTAAGAAGCTGCTTCAGTGTTTCACATTATGTAATCCAAGCCTCACACAATGTAATCTAAAGGCCCTTCCCTTAATAAATCACTTGGTTAATTACGGCTCTGCCATCAAAGATAAGTGCTGTCATGCATTGGTACTAATGTAGTTAGTGTAGTTTCCCTCTCTTATTCCAAGTAATAAATTAGACAGTAATTTAATGTGAGGGGGTTATTTCAAATATGAGAAAAAGAATATCCATTTCAATTCAACAATAACATGTTGAAGTTCATCATTATTGCCAGTTTTCCTGTTCTTTCTCCCAAAAGAAACTCTTACCTTCTTGGGACAATTAACTTCAGCTTCTGAAAAGATATGTGGTAGACGGGATGTTTGAAAATACTTACTATGTTAAAACTAATTTATTTATTTTTAATATTAATTTAAATGCCAGAAACTGTTTCCTAACAAGACCATAAAAATAATTCAGGCATAGTTTAGTACCAAATGCAGAGATGGGAGCAAGTTCTCAGTCAGGGTAAGTGTCATGTCTTCATCTACTACAAAATGATTTATTCCTTCAGATGATCTGCCCTGCTAAATAACCGTTTTTTGGTTGGTTGTTTACTATCCGCAGTAGCAAATGATGGCTACTGTAGTAACAGACCTGAATCACGGACTCACAGAATATTCTCAGTTGGAAGGGACCCACAAACATCACCGAGTCCAACTCTTAAACGGCACCACTGCCTCCCTGGCGGGAATCGAAACCTGGTCTCCTGCGTGAGAGGTGGGGACACTCACTGCTGTACTACAGTGAAGCCCTCACTCACAACAATGAGTAAAAGTTACAAACAGAATGATGTGGATTGCCTAACTCTGCAGCTAAGAAAAAATGGAACCTCCTACTAGAGAATTGCTTTAAGATATGTTGTCAGTAATTCCTCAGTCACTAGAAGACCAGTGCATTCAGTGCTGGTAAATCTTTTCAGAAGAGACAGAAAGTTATTCTCAAAAGAGCTCATAAGTTCTTCTCTGAAGACCCCATCCAGGCTCTCCACCAATGGACAGAGAGACAGATAGATAGACAAGCAGGTCACTTAACTCCTTGGGCCACTTGAGCTTATTTGTAACTCCATCTTCCTATCTGTCAAACTACAACAAGATCTGCATCTACACCCAAAGTCTATCTCCACAATGGTCATAACTTCTAGTAGTATCTTTTCTTAAAAAAGAGAACCCAAACATACAACAAGCAGTTTCCTAACAGCAGATGTGGCATGTTCCACATGGGGCATGTCACATGAGTTTCTTTGCCCCACTGTCCCTGATAGACTTGCAGGTTTGTCAATATTTCTCTAGTTGTAGACTTAACACAAAGTAGATAATCTCATCTTAATTGTACTGGGAATTTAGGAGATCTATACATTGGAAAGATGAGATGTGGCATCAAAAGTCACCTGGCAATGACCAGTATTACAAGGTTGCCTCACATTATTCATTTTAAAAGTAAAATTCCCATCAGCTGGGAAACTCAATTACAAGACAAAGGAGGCTAGGGTAGAGAAGAACCAAAAATCTTTTCCTTGTTCCTTTTAGTCTGTTTGCATCACACAGAGCCAAATCATTGTCTTTTAGGTCAAACAGTCCCAGGTACACAAGTTGCTGAGCAACACAATGACAGCCTTATGAAGAGCAAGCCTCCCTGTTCAGATTTACTGAATATGCTCTTTAGATTCTAATGGAGCTATAATATTTTAAAATTGTATCTGTAAATTATAAGGGTTTATTCTTCACGAATGTTGCAAATGTGGGTTGCACATCACTTTGCACCTTCTGTATTTAACTGCTTTATGGAAAATTAAGGTAAAAGAGGAATGCCCGATGACAAAAGTAGGAGTATTTATGGCCAGTCCAGCCTCCTTTTGCAGAGGGATGGGTACCTGATGAACGACAGCTGTGAAGCCCCGGGCGCTATCTTGCTCTCATTCCCATTCCGCCGAGGTCACCCGGGCTCAGGCCATGCCCAACGGGGTGCCATGTTGAGCGAGAGCCGCACCGAGCTGTCAGCACTAGAGGGCACTCCGGGATTAGGAAGCATTGGTCGCTGTTCCCGGGGGCGATGGAGATCGCCGCTTCGGGACAGGCGAAGCGCCCACCACGTATTTCCCACCCGGAGACCCTTGTCATGACGAAAGCAATGCGCTCTCTATGGCTCAGCCCCATAAAGGGGTAGTGCCGACAGTGAGGAGCCGACCACTTGATACTGCAACTTTGTCAGCAGAGATAAATAATAGTCACCCTAGGTGAGGAGCACAGTTTAGCCAGCAGTGATGCGGCTGTCCCCCCAAAAATGGTCAGTGTAGCACTTCTCAGTCAATGTGTTTGGTTTCTTTCCTTGCGTGGAGTAAAAAGTATTAGTTTGGCTTTGGCTCCAAAAGCCTGTTCTTAAAGAAGCTCAGTTTGTGACTACTCACAGATCTTGCAGAAAATGCCTGCCTTTGTGAATGAACATTGCCAGCCCCTCCCCAGCAAGTCAAAAAGAATAGATTTCCAGAGGTCTGCTTTTCCTCAGGTGCTAATGAGAAAGCTGTTTAAGAATTTTACTGCTAATGAGCTAAAACATGAAGGAGGTTGAGAAGACTACTTGACCAGCCTGTCACTTTCAAGAAGGGAGAAGGAAACTCTTTGGCATTCAAAAAGACTGGCTGGAACATGATAGAAGCCTGTTCCTAGTCAGCTCCACTATCTTTTTTGTGATGGGAGACTTAAATTGACATTAACCATCTCTAGCTGTGCTTTAGGAAGTTTAGCCTTAAATAGTCTCAATGATGTTGACTCTAAAATATTCCCTCCGTGACTAATTCATATTTTTCCTTGATATTTAATCTAATTTGCTGCAGGCTAATCCCCTTAGTTTCTGGTCTGATGATAAAGGAAAATTACTAGACCCTGTGCTCCTCTTCATTCTCTCTGTGGATATATGGATATTTATTATCTCTTCTACATCTTTCTTCTGTTTCTTCAATAACTCTGAGAGTGTAAACACATCTGCTACTCTTGCCTTTCTAGTTAAGAGAGATGATGATTTCAGGTGTTCAAGGACGGCTGAAGCGGACATGATCAACAAGATGTAGGTAAATGCTATATTCCCCATACATCTGTCTGGGTGAAATTTTTTGTGCTTAACCATCTTTAATTACCACCTGTAGACTCTTACTGAAGTACTTATCCCTGAGGTGTTTTCCTGCTTGCTTTTCTGGATATATATCAGGATTTAGTTTAACACCTTACATGCTTCATTAATATTTTAAGTAACTCATACTACAAAACTAATGCTTAAGATGACCCTTTCAAATGGTAGTAGGTTTTGTCTTGATCCTGAACTATAATATTCCACAGATTCTTTACAGAGAGCTTCTCAGTGATTGATACATGTACATATATATATATGTATGTAGAAATCTTCTCAACAAATCCTGTCATGTTATGGCCACCAAGTTTCATGTCTAAGAAGACAATGTCTCTTTGACATCCTAGAGGAAGGTTTGTATTCTTTTGTTTACAAAATACCCTGAAAATTCCGATTGCAAAAATAGATAGCTAGTAGTTTGTGCAACAAGTGGAATGAAAATCCAAATTCCAGCCCAGGTTTTCATAGGCAGCCTAAGGCAACTATTTTACCTACACTTTATATTTCAATTTAATTTCTATAACCTGAAGATAATGTTCGTTCCCTATCTGGGAAATGCATTGATACTAGTGAGATATTTGGATGCTATAGAAGAGCTAGAGAAAGTTTGTATGCCATCAAATCATAAAACTCCTAAAAGACAAATAAAATAACTCAGATATAATATTCTTCAGCTTTTGTTTACCTACCTTGAACACTGGAAATTCCCTGGACTCGCTGCTACTCCCTCGTGTTGTCTTAGTAACTGAAGCCTTGAGCTGACCAGATAACTTAAACTCAAGCAAAGCTTTTTCAATGAGCTGCCTCACTGCGGTAGCTGGTTTAGACACCTCCAGCGCCATTATTGGCTGGGGAAAACAAAATTTCCTTGGGACATGGATTTTTTTCTGGAGCACCATGCATTAAGCAACATATAATCAATGTAACAAAACTTTTAACCTGTTGTGGCTATATTTTAAAAATAAATCATTTGGAGGTTAAAATGGACTATGATTCAAAACTTCATCTCAAAAGGCTGATTTTTGTAGTATCAACTATTCTGCCTTACAGGAAAAGGAGAGGCATTCTCATTGCTCCTTGCAACTTCTGCCTGAGTCCCCTAAAGCAATGATCCATCTCAAAAGCCAAAATTCTTCCATTTTGATCATGCAGGCATCACCCACAAAAACTGCCCAGTACTAGAACGTACCTTTTTTAAATGAAAAATTGTTAATTTAAGCATGTTTCAGGTATACATGTGAAGCCATCAGGGAAAAAGCAAATCATGTAAGGTGAGCTTAATTTGTAAGCCCTTGTCCCCACAGAATTACTTAAACACGTGAATCCAAGATTTTTCAAGTAACTGTGGAGCATTTGAGCAATGTAAGACAAGTTCAGAAAGTACTGGACACACCATTCATTTCCTGAATAGTCTCAGTGAGTGTCCACAGGGAATGTGAGGGCCTCCTCGTGAAATGTCTACACAGTGAATGTACAGGTTTGCCAGGTAGAATATCTAGAACTTGCAAAATTTTGCTCATGTACACCAAAGGGGTGTGTCACACAGCTCAAAATCCCAGGTAAAATAAGCATTTCCTCAGATTCTTCCCAGATTTTCTATAGGAGAAGAAATAATATTCAGGGGAAAATTCACATACCCAACCTTGTAATCAAATGTTTTATTTTGATTTCTTCAACTCCTGGGCAGCAACCATTGATGAATGTAAGTTAGCTACAATGAAAAGGATAGAAAAGGAAATCCACTTTAGTACAGTGGTAAGTGTCCCCACCTGGTGTGTGGGAGACCTGGGTTCAATTCCCGCCAGGGAGACTGTGTTAAGAGTTGGACTCGATGATCCTTGTGGGTCCCTTCCAACTGAGAATATTCTGTGATTCTGTGAATTACTCACATATTGGCATGTAAATAGGTGTCTGAAGGTTTCTGAGCCTGCTTTACAATTAAACTTTACTGCCAAAGGCACTAAATTAGCATTATTGTAATAAAGGCATCATCTTTTGTCTTGTTTTTTCCCAGTCAGGAATTAGAAAAAGGAAAGAAAATTATGTCAGTCTGCATGAGAAGAGTGCTGGACCTGCAGAGTTTTATAAAACACTGCAAGCATCTTGCTAGTGCAAATAAGAGCAACTCACCATAAAATTAAGGGAACAAACACTATCAGCTCAACAGCGTAGAGCACAATGTTGTTCTTTATTATATTATTTTAAAGGGGCAGATTTACTTGGTCATGAATTAATAATTCAGAAGGTGTAAGAAGGCACATCCAATTAGCTGCAGTAATTTGAATTTTTATGCTCCTTCATTTGTTTTCTAAGTTTCTTCTCTCCTATTATAGCAATGCAAATGGCATCTTCCAAAAGGTGAATAGCCAACCTGGTTTTTGTTTGCATGGTAATGGAGCTTTTTCAATTATTAAAAGACCAAACAATTTATTAATTTTTAAGAAAAATTTTTGTTACTATAGTATTTTTTCATTGTGTTGTTTTTCACGAAACATGCTTTTTAATGTGATTTATTTTAACCTGAAGCAGGGAGTTTACCAAATGGCTGTTTTTCTGAGGTTCCTAAAATCATGCTTAACTTTAATCATGTGAGTAAATCTCTTGAAGGGAGGTATTAAAATCCTTTCTTAATTTAGAGGCTGACAACTCAGTATACGATGTCTTTGTTTGCAGCATAGGGTCTCTCTACCCTTTGTACAGTCATAACTTGAGAAGGGTTTAATACTTATATGTATTTGACTGCCAGAAGAACTTGCCTGTTTTAATGCTGCATGCCTGATGTATGTCCTGGGACAAGCGCCTTCAGAAGCTTCCTGTGCCTGCCCCACTGATCTCCCTTTTGGTCATTACTATCTATGGGCACAGTCTTGCTGAAGTTTTTGTCTTTAGCTTCTGAGAAATACTCCTGAGGCTATCAGGGCTAAAGCTAGAAGTCTTCCTGCAGGCATGACTAAAGCCCTGGTCACCAGAGTGCAGCAGGGCAGCTGTACTTGCTTCGTCTCTGCCTTCCCATGCAGGGCACCAGCAAATCCCACAGGCTTTCCGGAGAGCTGCTCCTAACCTGCAGCTGGCCTGACACGTACTTATTTTTCCATTTTTACTCTGGTATTTTCCTTTCCAAATGCTTTCCATGTGAGGCCATTTCATTTTTATAATTATTTTTAATACAGCTCCTCATTTCAGTTGCAGATACAGAGTACATACACACATTCAAGTATATGTATAAGCAAAGTAATGCTGAGGCTTCACCTTTATAGAAACACATCAGAGGCAGAGTATAACCCAAGACAACTCTACAGATACTTCAGAGGGCGGATGGGTATTCATAAAAAAAAAAAAAGGCGGGGGGGGGGGTAAAAAATTAAAATCTATAGAATTTGGCGAAGACACAGCATGTTTTCTGAGGCAACCTCTGAAGGGATCTGGCTCTTCAGGTTGCTGTGAATGGTAGCAGATGGCTGAAGATGCCTTAGGAAACCTGCCCTTTGTTCACCTCTGCAGACTGCTTGTCTTTTGGGATGTTTGGTCTTTCCAGAGGCAACCTGGAGCAGTGCTCTCTCCCAAGGAGCATGTTACCACGCACCAGCCCACTGAAATCTACTCTACACTACTCTCTAGTCAGTTCTGCTTTTCTTTCTTTTAGCAGAGGTGGTTTCACAAACTGTGCAGATCATCTTGGAATGTTTGTCAACAAATAACATACAAAAAGGGACCTTTTTTGTCATTTCACTGATAGCATGCCTGTAACACAGACCAAATGACTGACCATACAAGCAGCACGTTATTTCCTTTTCACAGAATAGTCTGAGTTGGAAGGCACCCACAAGGATCATCAAGTCCAACTCTTAAACAGCACGACTGCCTCCCTGGCGGGAATCGAACCTCGGGTCTGTATTTTAAAAGGCTTTCTTCCTTTGTATGTCAACTTCTTGGTGAAGGCTGTGTGTGAAGGCCAGGCTCTGAATCACTCCAAGATGAAAGGGCAGAGTGGCAGAGGAATGGGGTGCTGAATGAGCTCTAAGAGCTATGACTCAATGGCAAGTGACATTATGCCAGCAGGTATAATGAGATTAAACAGGTGCCAGCAGGTACAATGAGAAAGGAGAAACAAAATGCCTTAATATGTACTTTCAGCTGGAAGTGACCAAGAACAACACAAAACAAAAACAAAATGTTGAGCAAATAAAAGCATCCGAAAGCATAAAGAATATTTTCTAGCATCAGAGTAGTGGCAGGTATCTCTACCTATGCCCTTACCCCAGCTACTTTGTCACATGCCCTTGTCCCCAAGCTCAGCCCCAACACATCACCTGCATGATCCTATGCAAAGGCACAAGGATGGCTCACAGGCAGGCTGAGACTGTCAGGACAGAGCCTCCTGACTCCCCCCGGTCAATCTCTACACCTGCAGTGCATTATGCTTTCCCTTCCTACATGGAAAAAAATTAGCATCTCTGAGCATTCTTATTTGGAGACAAAAGACAACATTTTGTCATCTAGGTGAATTTCTGTACTTTAAATCAATCAGAAAAAGCAATATTTTATTACATAGTGAAGAATTTGAACATTTCATAGCTTATATGCCTGATATTTAACTTACAAATTGAGTAGTATTTCCAAAGCACATTTCTAAAGAACATCCCTAAGACCTTGTTGCTGATGATCTCAACAGAATAGCATGATCATTTTGTATTTTTTACTAAAATATATTAATATTAGAAGGACTCTATTGGTTATTTAATGTGACTTCCTTCATCACACACCTGCAGGATTCCCCTAGGTGAATTTCTGTTTCACAGACTGAAAACTGATCATGGTTTCAAATTGTTCAGAGAAAGTCTGCTGCATGTCTCAGCTTTTCCTGTGGCCAGCTCTCCTCTCTGTGGTTACTTCAAGCTTAAATTTCTCTAATTTCAGGCAATGAATTTTGCTATTTTTTTTCCAGAGAAATTAGAGATGCCTTTGTACCATTTTCCTGTTGTTTTGTAAGTCAAGAGTTCAAACTTTAGTCCCTCATTTTCAGCATATTTTCCAGTCCTTTATGCCAATCCAGAATTCATATCAAACCCTTTTTTTAAAGGAGACTAAATAAATAATTATGTTAAAAGAAAAAATCAGGAAGGAGACCAAAAATCCTTTACCATAGGGTAAAATCAGTGACGATGGATCACAGTGGTTGGTTGCTGCACCCCAGAACGGACACACAGGAGGAGCTGTGCAGTGCCCCACTTCCTCTATCAGAGGCACAAAGCCCCAAGCCAGACCTTGTCAAGGAGCAAGAGTCTGTGTAGCACTTTCCCTTTTCCCTCACAGTAAACCTTTGCCTGAATAATGCAAACTCCCTGCTTTTACTCATATTCTCCTCATTATAGTTCAATGATCATTTCAGCACTTTGGCCGTGGCACACTGCAGGAGCTACACATGTATCTGATTATCCATCATTAAATCAAATCCTCATCAGTCCCTATTTCTCAGCATGGAGTCATTTCCATCCTACAAATATGGTTCACACTGTACCTCACTGCACAGACAACAAAAAAAATAACTTGTTCCATTTTGTAAAGAAATTCAGGTTGGTTTCTGTCATTCATCATTTAATCCTCCACCTAATCCTCCTTCAGTTTTAGTGGTACATTAGAAAACTTCATCAACAAAATGTCATGATTTCTTGTCTCATTAAGGAAGATAATGTATGTGGGGCAAACCTCACATGGAACAAATCCTCATCATTATGGCTCCTTATTTACAGTTATAGGACCAATTTATTTTTATTTAAGTTCATATTAGGTGGATAATCTATTGCTTTATTTTCATAACAAAATTTCTTCTGGTGTGAATGTGTGTCCTTTGAAAAAGTTTATTACATCAACAATATTATCTTGATTGAAAAGAACTTGTAATCTCATCAAAGGATGGGATAAAATTACTCTGAAAAAATTTATTTTTGCAAAGCTAATGTTGATGGACATTAATTGTGTTTGAGCAATCTCAGCTTGATAGACCCTTAATTTCCTGGGTTAGTTCTGTTATCGTTTTTAAATATGGGCACACATTGAATTTTTCCCCTACTTGAAAATTCCCATGTTTCAACACTGTAATGACCAAAATAAAATACCCATGGGGGTCTTTTGCTAGTTCTGTTAAAACTATCAGATGCAAGTTAAGTACACCTGCAGATTTTAAAATGTTTAACTTAAACAAATTGCTGTGTAACTGGTTAAAATCAAAAGGACTGCATCATCACGTCATGTGACTACCATCTGGCTTTCCCCAAATGCAGATACCAAGTGACCGAGATTCTGCTTTTCATGAATTTTTGTCAGTTCTGCTGTCATCGTACAGTCACAGAACAACATTATCAGGATTTCCGGTACAACCAGGAACACCTTTCTCTATCTTTTTATTCTTACATCTACTAACCACAGATTTTTATCTTTTACCTCTACTATCTACTTTCTAAAATCCAAGGCAGTTGTTATTATGACTGTTCCAGCTATTTTTTCCCATGTTTCATTATGACATAGAGATGCTTTTCATCTTACTTTGTCCTGTAATGTTCTTTCTTTAAGTTACTGCAACAACATCATTCTGAAAATGCAATTTGGGCATCTAGTAAAATGTTATTCAACAGTCGGCAATTATCTTTCTCATCTTTCTGTTTGCCATAGACAATATCAGATAACTTAATTGTAGTCAGTGTGAAATACCAGGAAAAGCAGATATTCCCTATTTATTTCCCTACATTTTATGTTCTTACAATCCTTCTACTAGTTATAATGAGTATGAAGTATGACTGAGTCTGGTCAAATGTGTCAAGGGCTTCTATTAGCAAATTTCTTAGTACAGCTGTCATTATTTTTTTAAGTTGCTATGGAGACTTACTAGTTTGAGGCATCACTATTACGATGATTTTCCATAGCAATACTGCTTTGGCTCCAGTGCACACCCCAAAACAACTATGAATGTATTCCAGGATAATTTATATCCAGTTAAACATACTAAAATATCTACATAATTGCCTAGAACATGGTAGAAAGCAGTAAGATGCGAAAAAGGACTGACCTACTTGCTAAAATTATTGTTAGAATGAGTTTCACAATTACAATTTCAGTTAAAAAATAGGTAAATAAAAATGTCTGAGACAAAATAGGAAAGGCAGAGCATTTTGTCAAAATTATATTTTTATGTTTTCCCAATATTTTAGATTTTAAACCTTAAGACCACCTGGTAAATCTCAAACTTCTCAGAAGTTAAAATACTCTATTTTGTCAGGTATTTTTTCTTCTTCTTTATGATCAAACATAAATAACTTTCCTTTTTAGCTAATTCCTGCTTTATGGAATTGTGGAAGGAATAAATTTTTAGAATTGCATAGCCCAGCAAGAGTGTCAAATGACAAAAATCATAAACTACCTTTATATGGACAAATCATAGAGTTATTATATGAATGAATGAAAATCTCTCACTGCAGACATGTAAAATATGTATCCTGTTCAGAATTTAAAATACTCAGGAACTGATCTGTCATTCACAAATATCCAGAAATATAAGCAGCCAGGAGTAAGTGGGTTTACGTCGGTGGAAGTCACTCGAGGCTGGGAGCAAGGTGGACCTCACCTCCCACAAGTTCTAGGTGGGAGGAAAATGCACCAAAGGATTTACTTCTCACCATTTATTTTCACTGATGATCCTTGTGTTTTGTTGCAGCCTCCATCCCTTTGCAAGATGAACCCAACACAGTCTTCTAGAGATGAAATAGGACAGCAGTTCAAATGAAAACCAGAAGGAAAGTAAATCAAGTAAATTTTTACCAGTTTGGTGGTATTCAGACTATTGTTGGTACATTTAAAGAACTAATTTATTATATAAAAAGGCCACTGAAAAATTCTCTGTTACAAAAAAGATTCAGGTTCTCCTTTGGCCACTCATTCTTATGATTTCCACTCTCTTGGAAAGGAGCAGCAAAGGCCATGTCCTCATACACACCTGCAGTCTTGGAGTGGAGTTCTAAAGGAGCACTGTCAGCCCTGTTCACTCATTTCTCATCTTCACCAGCATGCACACAGCTGGCTCGGCTGAACTCTCAGGTAACTCAAAACAGTTGGATGTTTTTCATATATCTAGCTTTTTTTTATCAGTCCACTTAAGTCTATTGATAAAGAAATAATAATAATAACAATAAAAATCCCTTCCTGTTTTTCTCTTAATAATTTTATTTCACTATTTGGAAAAAGCACCAAGTGACATTTTCAATTTTTAAATGCATTCTGGTTTTTATTTTCCTAATGTTTCACATTGAAAGCTACTTTTGTGCACAGGTATTTTGCTTGCATTGTCAATACATTTTTCATTAATATACCCCTTTGTAAGCAAACACAGACCACATGATGTTCATCTAAGAACTTTTTTCCAATAAAATTACTGCATGACATGTATAAGTTTGTTTACCTCAGCGACGTATTTTTTATTGGGGAAAACTTGGATTCTCTGCATGCTAGAGACACTGACTTACAGCAAGCCTACATTGGGTTGCAAGCCCCTGTGTGGGTTTTGAACTAGTGACTAACCAACTGAATGGCTAAACAGGTGCTATGGACACAGATATGTAAATTAATTAAATTCTGTGACAAGGAAGCAGTACAGCACTTTCATTTATTACCATGTGGGAAACTCTTATCGGTGTATGGCATATGGCTTTTTTTTTTCCTGAAAACAAGCTTACATGGAATAGCTGTATTGCAATGCAAGAAAGTAAAGATGCAAGATTGCAGCATCTGGTGTAAATGGGCACTGTACAGAATATGAGGAAAATCCACTTTAGTACAGTGGTGAGTGTCCCCATCTCTCATGCGGGAGACCAGGGGTTTGATTCCCACCAGGGAGGCAGTGGTGCCATTTAAGAGTTGGACTTGATGATCCTTGTGGGTCCCTTCCAACTCAGATTCTGTGACTAGTACACATCGTAATTTTGACAACACAGAAGGGAACATGCAGCAGATAAAGCAGTGTGGTTTGATACCACAGATCTGCCACTTTTCAGTCTGGAGCATGAAAATAGTCTGTATTTTAATGCTGCGCCCCTAGTGATTTTAATTGTTTATATATGGACATCAAAATGACCAAATTGTGTCAGACCATAACTTCCTCTATTCTAGTAGCCTAAAATGGTCCCTTTAAATTCATCAAATCACCTTCTAAAGCTGGAATAGTGTGGGAAAATTTTGCTTGCATAAGTAATGTTTTACTTCAAATAAAAATAGTCTGTGATGCATGACAATAATAGCACAGTTAAAGTCTAAAGTATCTATTCATTCAAGTACTATTAAGAAGTGAAGAGTGGGCTTTTTGCTATTTTTTCAGACTTTCAAAAGAAAAGAAAAATCAACATAGTTACAATGTGCAAGATGGTAAAAATAAGAATTGAAATTCTAGCTTTATTATGAACTTGTTCCTAGCCCAGGATTATAAAAGCATTGTACTCAAAAAGTCAATTGTGTTTGCAGTTGAGAAAAAAATACTGATGTCACCAGTCAAACCTTTTAGGAGGAATACCTCGGAAACTGACATATATACACTTATTTCTGTCCAGCAGCTAAAACTCGTATTTTGAAAGAAAACTTTTAATGATTTGTGTGACTCTGAACTCATACAATCAAGTCAGAGGTGCTGTGTGCAGAGTGCTGTGTAAAGCACTCTTGTACAAAACTGGTCTGAGCCTATATAGACTGTTATAGACTCATTGCACTCAAAACAATTGATCTCTCTAGGCACAGAAGGACTTCCCCCTCCCACAGACTAATATGTGTCCCAGGATGAAACAGGTATAAATTAAATGAGATTCATCAGCTTGTTTTACAGAAAACTCAATGAGACTTCCATATAAAGGGAAATATGCCATCTCAGGAGACACCGAAGTGCTTGTGGGCCGAGCTCTGGCCAGAATTAGGGTGTACCCGTGGGCATTCTGCCTTCTCACAGCTGACCTGCAGCAGGAATAAAAGCCTGCTGTAGAGTGACATGCAAAATGAGATATCAATCACTACAAATAGTACAGCTCTTCAATCCTCCACTTTCTTACAGGGTGGAAAAAATGAACAAAATTAACATGAAATTACTAAACCTTCACTGAGATGAACAGAACAGCTTCACACTCATTAAAATTGTTCAGAAAGTGACTTGGGTTGTGGGTTTTTTTGTCATGTGATATCTTCATATTAAAAGACTGACATCTTCACTTATGTCAATCTTTTGTTCCATTCTGATTTTTCACAAAGAAAATTGTTCACACAAAAATTGGTATAAATGAAGAAAAAAAATGGCTTTCCAAAACCCACATAGGTTTCTTTTTTGAAAACAGGTTTTATATTATTTTTCAATAAAATAAAATAGCTATCATGAGAAACTTGTAATCAAATTTTCCTCTATTTCAGGATCTGTACAGAAGTACTAAATTACTTCTGTACTAGTTAGACTTGGTTTATTTACTTCAGATTCTCTTCACAGGCATAACATACGTTGAAATACAGATTTCTTTAAGTTAAGAGGTGTTGGAAAATGCAGGTAGACATCTAATGACACATCCAACAATATCCAGCTATGTAATTTCTATGGATAGAGGAAAGATGCTTTTACTCCATATTTCAGGTCCAGGGAGCATTTGATATAGGACCTGACTCAGGGTACCCTGACTTGTTTGAAGTATTTCAGCTCGCTATGGTGAGACCATGCACATTGCAGCATTTACTACTGAGGAGCACTGGGGAGCCACAGGTTGCCCCTTTTGCAGAAAGAGAGATGAAACCAATACGTCCATTTCTCCCTTTGACCAAGCAGCCACAATGCCTCAGGAAAGGGTCTGCCAAAGGCAGAAGCAAAGCCTAGAGTCGCAACTCACAGTTAGTTCTTTATCTCAAGTCGATGATCCTTAGACTATAAAAATCTACTGTTTCTCCTAGCTAATGTAGAAAATCCTTTCCTTCAATTCACAGGTGTCTGTGCAGTGGAACTGAAAGTCTGGATCCAAATACAGTGGATGACTCATTTGGAAAGCGGCTACCACCACACATAGCAGCACTTGTAATACCAGCCTTTTTATTTTTTTTTTAAATGCCAACATTTTACATGCAAAAAAGAAAGCAGATTCTCCTTCATTTATGTTACTGAGTTCTATATTCATGATATATAGAGAGAACCTTTTTCCTGCATAGTGAATTTTATGACTTTAAACTCTGAAGGTGAAAGAGTAACAAGTCATCCCCTCACTCTTGCTATGAATGCATATTAGATTAAATGCAAATACACTGGATGTGCATTTGGTTTGTATTAATTATACCTCTGTACACCTGTCACCAAGTTAGCTCCCAATATAGTAACATAGCTTCAGCGGCTTTACACAGCCAAAAGGAGAAAATAAATCATCACTCTGATAAGAGTTCAAAGATCTGTTAAAAAATTTGCTTGAAGAAATATGAAAGTAATTCAATCTGGTACAACTCTGGAATAAAAGAGAATATTTCAGTATGTATTGAAACATGACCTAAAAATGCCAATAAAATACTCTTCTTTTTTCTATTATTTGAACAATTAGAAGTCTCTGTACTCTCTAAAGTAAAAGTTTTCACTCCTGGTAAAATCGCAGTGTGTGGATTTTTCAGTGGAGTATATTGTATGTTACTGAATCTCAGCATTCTTGCCAGCTGCATTTACAAAAGACCAGAATCTTCTCAAGAAATCTTCAAAATATCAACCTTTGTCCTTTAAAGATGAGACCTCAAGAGCACTAATTAATCAACAGTCAATCTCTCCAACCAAGATCTTATCCCTTGGCGGGGAGACAGAGAGCGTGTGCATGTTCTAGTGTTCTAAGATATTAGCAAAGGCTGTTTGTTATTCTGTTTGTCTTGAGGAGAATACAGAGATGGCAGAAAATGGGATTTTCTGTGTGAAAAAAGACAAAAATTGGTAATGCACATGATAAATTCACATTTTTGCTGTTGGGCTTGTTCTGAGATTCTGAGTTTACACTAACTGATTACAAATAAGCACACAACTGCAGAAGCTCCAATTTTCCAACTGGAAATTGATCTAGATGTCGATGATAGGTTAGTTGGGCTATAGGTTGGACTAGATGATCTTCAAGGTCCTTTCCAGCCTTATCTATACTGTGATACTGTGAAATTGTAAGGAAGTCAAATGTCTTACATATGCAGGGCAACCCTGGATGCAAGAGATATATCAGCATCTCTACTTGTGACTTTCTAAATATTCCACTATGAATGACAGTTTGGGGAATCACTCCCAGCTGTTTCCTTGTTTTCTTTTGGAGCTAGAAAGTGTGTTTGACATTGTTATGTTATCTCTGCAACATAGCTGTAAACCAATTCCAAAAATCAAGATAAATTAATTTTTAAGAGCTAGGACATTCCTCCCTGTGACACACAAAGGACAAGTCATATTTCACCTTTAAATTAGCTTATGAAAGCTGTCTTGTAATTATAGTAAGACTTTTAACTTCAGAAACAACAAATAAGCAGAGGAGGCGCGGACCTCTTCTTTCAGGCTGATGACACCAGAACGAGAGGACATGGCCTCAAGCTACACCAAGGGAGGTTTAGACTGAATGTTAGGAAGAGGTTTTTCACAGAGAGAGTGATTGCTCATTGGAATGGACTGCCCAGGGAGGTGGTGGAGTCACCATCCCTGGAGGTGTTTAAGAGAAGACTGGACGAGGAGCTTAGTGACATGGTCTAGCTGGGGGGTGTAGGGCTGGATGGTCCTGTGGGTCTCTCCTGGCTCGGAGTGGACTGTGAGCCTGTGAGGGATCTAGGTTTATGTTCACCACTCTGGGGTGTGTGTTTGGTCTCTGTATGGGAGTTAGATGGTGAGTTGGACTAGATGATCCTTGTGGGTCCCTTCCAACTCATAGTATTCTGTAATTCTGTGATACTGTGAGGCCACCATGGCTTCTTAAGAGTTTATAAAATGTGAAGTATGAGCTTGGCTTTTGGTTGTTTTGTTACATGTGTCACATGTGTGATGGGTCATTTACGGTCATGGAAAGCAGGTATGAAATCCTGCAACCTAAAGCCGAACTTAAGGAAAGAAACAGTTAAAGAAAGTATATGTACCTGCACAGTAAATCAAATAATCGTATCAAAAATTATCAAAGAATGGTGCAGGGCTCTTTCTTCCTAAAACAAGTGCTATTGGTTCACCAGTAATTTCAAATTACTGATATGACATAAACTTGATAACACTGAAAAAACCCCACAGTGTTCTGTACAGCATATCCAATTAATTTTATGTTTTCTATCATTCCTTTAAAGACCGGCTTACTTTTGCACAGATAAGCAGTAGTTTCAGGTGCACAAACAACAACACATCTGAAAGGAGCTTTATTCTCAAAGGGGTAGTAGCCAGTATGCATTGGACTAGGTCAATATATCCTTTCCAGTTTATTTTCTTTTTCAAAAGAGTTTTTGTTACATCCTGAGATTATCACAAAGAAAAGAGGGACAGATTCCAAAGGCTTTCAGAAACTGAGTTTAAGAAACATAATCAACAATACATTGTTTGATGTTCATATAATGAAAACCTGGAGTGCATGACAGAAACTCACTTTCCAAAAATCAACAAGAGATCTTCAACTATAATGCCAAAAATGTGAAATCTATGCTTTCCATATGTATAGCTACAGCAAGTGAGTGTTTTAGCAAACAAGAACAACTGCCCAGAAGCCAGCTGTGTCCATGTTTTTATCTTTAAAACAGCTGCTGCATTTGACTATGCCTCTAAGGGAGAAAGAGTCTCTCCTTCTCCCACTGGCCTTTATATTAAGCAGCTCACTGTAAGGACTGCACAGCACTTGGCAGTTGCAAGCATGGTAACAGTTAGCATTAGCAAAAGTAGAAACTGCTTTCACAGTTGCGTGTCTCTCAGTTGCATGTGTGAAACATATCACATTTAGTGTGGACAAACTGGACATCTACAGTCTGGACTACTGCAGGCTGTGACAGAACAAATGGGTTCAGCAAAGTGTGCATCCATGTGACCACACACAGTATCAAAGTAATTATGCAGAAAGAAAATGTGCAAGTATGATAATTGCTGAAATCACTACTTATTTATTTCATCTTTCAGAGCTTCGTGTTGCATGAATACAGATTAATAACTCTAAGAGACTCTTTTAATTTCAACACAAATGCCTTGGTGCAGGAAAAATAATGTCTCTGGATGTGTGTTTAGATATAGTTTTCCTTACACCTTCATCCGTACGGAGGGAATGAGTCAGAGTAGCCAACATATAGCTCTATCTGTACCTGTCTATTCCCAAAATATCACAACAAATATTTAAAGATCTTTTCAA
This sequence comes from Pitta sordida, assembly GCA_013390025.1. Lineage (NCBI taxonomy): Eukaryota > Metazoa > Chordata > Aves > Passeriformes > Pittidae > Pitta > Pitta sordida. Next base: position 73,203 of record WEKX01005651.1, on the reverse strand, counting down.
CTGACAGAAGTAAAGGTCAGGGTCATAGCAAAGGGCAGTTTGTGGAGGAGAGGTTTAGCATTTCTCTAAGTGATTTCTTCTTCCATGTACTTTTTTATATCCTCTATAAACAGTCCTCTCTGATTTCAAACACATTTTTTGAATTCTGCAGAGAAGTCAGTTCTAAAAAGGTATCATCCAAAATAAATGTTTTTCTTGGCTCATACATCAGCTATCCTGTCTTTTCTGGTGGGAGAAGGCATATGTGTGTGTACGTTCTGTACACACGCAAATATCAGTGCAGTCTCTATTTAACATTTTGTACACACACACTACTTATGCAAAGGTATTGACTGGAGAGCTTTGTTAATATGATTTGTTAAATTTCTATTTCATTGAAAAATAATTATTTAATACATTGATTAAATTAGCATTTATCTGTTTTATCTGACTAGTAGGCTAAAGCCAGAAGAACATTCCAGGTGCTCAGCTCCTTTACAAAACAGATTTTGCATATCGAAACACGGGGCAACTGTCCAGCATCCCATACACACACTGAATTCTTCTCTTTTAAGCAGCTGTAAACTGTGTGCTAGGTCATCTCTGAATTCATACGGACTGCATTTACTCTTCATTTATTTTTAAAGATTGCCTTTAGATCAGAAATTGGCTCTCTGAAGGGTGACCCCTCCACTGCCACCCTCTGCCTTGTCACCATGCAGCAATAACCAGCCGCTTCTAAAATAAATCTAAATGCAGTGTTTCCTAAAGATTGTAATACAGAGTGCTCATTTCAGTTTTTCTTCCCACTTTGTTTTGGCAAGCAATTTTCCAGGTTTCAGATGAAATTCCTCAGTAAATAGTTTTCTCTCTCTCTAAATATGTGGCCAAAAAGCATAAAGAACCAAATTTTTAATAGCTTTTCAGTTCAGGTTCTCACCTACCACTTTGCAAAATGAAGACAGACAAGGAAAACAGAACCACTGATCTGACAGCAACTCACAGGCATCTCATACAGGTATAATTCATTCCCATACAAGTTGCTGCCACCAGTGGCATTCAGCCCCATCCCTCCCTGGCTTTGTGTGTTGGCACAGCCAATTACAGACACTAAGCAAGAGACTGGAGGACTCAGGGATGCTGAAGGAGAGAAGGCTCCAGAAGCATCAACCCTGGCCCAGTACTGGCTTGTCAGCACCCTTGGGGCATCAATAATCCAACCACACCATTGGAACACCTAAGCGTGGGAACGCTACCCACACTCAACAATGACAGCAGCTATGCCTCTCCCTTGCCCCAGGAATGCAGGCTATGCCCTGCCTGCTCCAAGGGCTCTTGGGGAGTATTTCCTCCAGGCTTCCCCCAGCTTTTACCCTTCAATGACTGATCAGTGCTGAGCCCAAGGAGAGTTCAAAACAGAACAATGGATGCTCAGCCCAAGAACGTAAGATTTTTTTTCCACACCTTAGATTGCACGTGTGACAAAGTGTGTAAATGTGCCTAAACAACACCTAGACTAGAGAAAAAAAAAAAAAAGACAATATCAGCTTAAAATTAAGACATGCAGAATAACTTGGGGATTTGCTCCTGATTTCAGGCAAAAATCTATGAATTCAGGACTTCCACCATACAGCAAATACATACAAGACTTTTTGGAGAAGACTAGGAGGGAAACTATAAAGAGGTAGAAGTTAGTTCTGGAAATGAGTTTCTGTGTTGTTTGGCTGACTTTCAAATGATCTGATCATTTTAATGCTGTAGTTATTAAACTGTTCTGTTAATGATGTGTTAAGGCAGTCATGGATTTACTAGAGGTTCTAAGCTGATCAAGGCTACATCTTCCCCACTGGGCACACAAAGTCTTGGACAGACATCATTTAGGTATCATTTAAATCAAGAAAAATATAGTAACTGCTTTTTAGAGCTGGATGAATTATTAATATCAACTGTCCTTTTCTTGCACATAATTTCTGCCAGAAGGATAACTACAGCAACGTTTCATTGCAAATTTTACATAACTTTTTCATCTTTAGTTGCCTTTGTGCATGGCTGTATATTAATTCAGGTGATACTGTTCTGTATGGCCAGGAGATACAGACAGAGGCATTTTGAATTACTTCTTCAGAAGGCATGGCCTTTGTGGGATATGGTTTTAGTCAATTGGAAAAATAAAGCCTGAAACCTAGTTGTTAGTCACAAATTTTGCTGTTCCATTGAAAGAGGGTCGATTTAGGCTTTTAAGCATGCAACAAAATTGGTAATAATTTAGTGAAGGCAACAATCCTGTATCACTCATCAAACAATTCAGGACAAAACCAAAACAGTAAACTGTCTGCAAAGGTGAGATGACAGATTATAGGCTATCAGTGACCTTCTACAGATATGAGTCACATGGATAAATAGAACATAAAAACAAATAGATTTGTCTTTATTGGTCACGTTCTTAAGAACAGTGAAGACAGTTTAATTGCATGCTCAAGCATGAAACTTGCCTCTCCTAGTTCTTATGTTAGCAGGATTTTTATTCTTTACCTTGAAATCTTAGGAGACAGATTTTTAGTATGAGGAAATCTGAACTTCTTTCCAAAATGCAGGCCACCAACACACATGGAAGGGCAGGGCTTCTCATACGCATAGTTGCAGACTGGCACTTAGGAGAATTGTATCCTTGTCCCAGGTGTATCATTGCTTTGCTGGGTTACCATGGAGAAGCCATTCCCTTGTCTTTTACTGCAGCTTCCCCGTCATAAAAGTATGAATAATAAAGTCAGGCTTTTTTGGAAAGAACTTTGAAATCTATGGGTGGAGAGCATTGTGTAAGAAGAGGGTATTAGTTGTAATTTATTTATTTACTGGTCAGTTGTGTGGATACTGGTCCACTTTTATTCACTGCTCCACTATAGCAGTAATCACAATAAACACTACACTCTTGGCAGCTGAAGTACTGCTTTTATGTCCCAAACTTTTTGCTCCAAGTCCCCTGTCCCCTGCAACCGACAGGCGGAAGATCCATCACAGGTTCTCGCCCATCCTAGAGCTGTACTTGCCTTTCTAAATCCTGTATACCCCAGTTCCCATGCTCCTCTGGCTTGGGTTCTTCCCTTCCCCCTCACAGAGTCCTTTATGTGACATGAGTGTCTCACAAGATCCAGTCCTCTGAAGTGTGTGACCTGGACATTGATCCCCACTGCAACACCTACACTGTTCCAGCCAAGGTAAAAACCTACTCCTCCCACTTCCTCACTCTGTCTGTTGAGGAACTGTTGCCCATGGGATGGGCTCGTGCTGGAGCAGTTCGTGAAGGACTGTCTCCCGTGGAGGGACCCCACAGGAAGCAGGGGAAGGACTCCGCTCCCTGAGCAGCAGCACAAACAACTGACTGTAACTCCCACTCCCATCCCCCTGCACTGCTGGGAGGGGAGGAGGTAGAAGTTGGAAGGAGGGGGATGGGGGCAGGTGTCTTTAAAATTTATTTTACTTCTCATTCTCAAGCTCTGATTCTGTCAATAATAAATGTAATTAATATCCCCACTTGGAGTCTGTTTTGCTGGTGACAGTGATCAGTAAGGGATCTCTCATGGTCTTCATTTCAAACCAGGAACCCTTTGTTATATTTTCTCTCCTCTGTCCATTTGCAGAGGGGAGTGAGAGAGTGGCTTCAGTGGGGCCCTGGCATCCAGCCAGGGTCAAACCACTACACACGCCTACATCACCTCTGCCTTTAGAACTGCTAGTTTACTAGCACAGTATTTACATGTATTTTGATTCATAATACATCATCACAACAGAATCATTCTTGGTGGTAGGTCTGTGCTGCCCTGCGCTCTATTTTTTTTTTAATCAAAACAATTCTTTACCATAGCAACTCTTCTTGGCTACCTCCTCATTCCAATAACTTGCAAGAAGCAAACACTTGACAACACTGATCAGGTCACATTGTCCTGGTGCCAAACTGAAAGGCAACTCCTCCCTGGAACAGTAAGTGCAATCCCAAAATTAGAGGATGAAGCTATTGCAGGTCTCTCCAAAAGCTTGTATTCTTTAGAAAGTTATTGAACATTTAGAAGTTGGCTGAGCCAAAACTTTTGGAACTTTAGAAGTAACTCGAGGGAGCAACTCCTCCCTAAGCCTTTTAATTTATGATAGGAAGTGAAGAACTATAAAACCTAACAAACTACTCATAAAACTGCTAAAGGAAAAAAAAAAGCGTTCAACTCAGACAAAAAACAAAACGTACCAGAAGTCATGCTGAACCAAGTTCTTCCAACAATACTTAAGGTACTACCAGTTTGACATTAGATTTTTAACATAATATGTGAAGGCAAGAGCCCACTTATTTAATAAGGGTTGTTACTTTACTTATGGAATCGTAACTTTCCAAATCACACTCTATACAAAAATACTACAATATTATATTTTCATTTAAAAGTTTTCTACACAAATTTCCTCATAACTTAAAGCTATATCTCCTCCAACACTCTATTGAAGGAAGAAATGTCAATATTCACCTTTATGTTTTCACACTGAAAATCTTTATCAAATTTAACCTACAAGAAAAGAGGCTTTGTCTTTTATTGAATGACTTGAAAATTATTGAGAATTATTAATTATATTGATCTTCTCACACTAAGAAATAGCAATGAGAGTCTCAGTAAGCTATTTCATACTTCAAAATCAGCATATATAAATTAGTTTTTAATTAGTTTTATACTCAAAAACTAATACTCTTCATTTATTTTTGGTCAGAAATCCCATCACTGGTCTCTGATTGCAAACCAACAACTTAAACAAAGACTTTATCTGCCATTGGTAGAATTGGAAAAAGCTAAAAATTATCCAAGAATCTGTGGAGTTACTGAAAGTGAGATACCTATTTTGAAGAGGAAGTATCTACAATATAAGCGTAATGAAAAATATCACCACATAAATATAGCATCCCATATATTATATTGAGGTTAAAAGTGGTAGGGTTTTTTTTTTAATTGGTATAATCTTAGTAATACCATTCATTCCCTAATTTTCCTAAAGATTACCATATTAGTGAAATTCTTCAAGATTCATCTCCTAGTCTTGTTGCCAGAGATTCTCATGTAGAGATAAAACAAATGCTGCAGCAGTATAGATATAGTCAAAGGATATGGAACAGTCATGCTCCTCCTTCTAGATTCCTTTTTGAAGCAACCTAGTTTTTACTGCTCAGGGGTATTTACCTAGGGTATTCTCTCCAAAGCCAAGTGAAATAACAGTAGATTCACCTCTACTTCTGAAATCAGCTTTCCATCTCTGCTCTTCCCTATCATTTACCAGGGCATCTTTACATAGTCCCTGCCTTACTGAGTTCCAGAGTTTGATCTTTCTATCTATTCATCACCTCAGCTGGCAACTTCATGAACTTTGTCAGGCTGTTCAAGACATATCTTCCCACTGTCTTCAAATGCAGCTAATAATGACTGTCTGCCTGGTCCAGAAAAGTTTCTGTTTTCATCTTTACTTTCGTTACTCAGACCCCCATTAATATGTGTGAGCAAGTGCTTCTGCTAAAATTTTCCAGGTCTCACTCTTCTTTTTCCTATCATAAACACGATCTACATTGATTTGATTTTTTCTTCTGTGTAGCCCATGAACAGCAACCTGTATCCTCTCCTATTCCTGAAACACAGAAGATTTCTCCTCTCTGCTCCTGTCACAGGGAAAATTTGCTCATTGCACATAGCTTAACCAAACCAGAATCAAAATGTTCTAGTGATTTTTTTTTGACAAAATTAACTGGCAATGAGTGAATCCATATATTCATGACCAATATCAATAGCAAACCAGATAAATCGTAATATTATATACTTTTGAAATGATCATAAATACCCAAAAGTTTCTAAACTCCCTTCTATTATCCCCTACATACAGCTAGGTACACATTCATGCACACACACATAAACAGTGGGGGTGTGGGTTACAAGCTCTCCTCTCCTGTGAGCCTAGATACTTGCAGACACCTCCAGAGGGAGATGTGGATGCTGTCACTTCATGACAACCCCTGCTGCACCCTACAGTCCACTAATGCACCACCTGCACCTCATGAAAAGTGCCCCAGAACAATGCACCCACATGCCCTGAGGCTCCTAGCTGGGTGCAGGACACAAAGCAAGTTATTAAAAGCTCCACTGCAACTTTCACAACAGTATGCATCTTATTTTAACTATTCTTTTACTCAGTATTGCTAACGCTTGCATTATTACAACAGATTCATGCTTAGGCTACCAGGCTGTGGATGCCTCCTCTGCAGAAGTTACCTTGTCTAAATCTTCTTCAATCCACAGTCTTGTTTTGTATTCTTCTCCTTGTAAATGTGAGAGCTGCAGGGACAATGGCAACAGCTAGTTTGGATAGGTGCAAAAAGAGAAACAGGCTTCAATCTATAACCCCAAAACTCTGTCTAAAGACCCAAATCCGTCAAATCAGAAATTTGCTATAAGAATTCAGGGCTTGTCAACATTTCTGTGAACTGTTGCAAAATGTGAATGCTAGCTGATTCATTTCAAATGATTTCAGACATTCCCAGCCTGTTCAGAGTTGTTTTTCTCAAAATGACAATGGAGTCTTTTCGAGAACAATACCAGAAGCCTGATATATTTTTTATAGGCTGAGAAATTAATAGAATAATTCAGTGAGAGGGTGCTTTGTTTTTGGCAAACCTTACTGTGTTTGGATTCTCCAATCAATACTCAATTTCATCTTTGTTCCAGGCTCTTGTCTGACCTGAGCTATTCTGCATACTCACAAACCAGTACCTCTCATAAAAATCAAAAGCTTATGCTTCAGAAAAAACCCACAAAAAACCCTCAAGCAACCAAAAAAAAAAAACCCACCAAAATTACAAAAAAACCCCACAACATAAAACCCCAAATAAAAATACAAAACCCCCTCCAAAACCACCCCCCCCGCCCAAATCATCTGTATTTTACTTTTCCTTGTCTGACATATTGTCAGAAAAGAAATATATCATATTAAATCTTAATTAAGAGAGAATTTTGTAAATAAATAAGGTATGCCTTTCAGAAATCAAAACCTGCTAGGTAAGCAGCAATTGATTCTTAACTTTAATAATGGAAGATGCTTTAAACCACTAATGCTGATACCAGAAGATTATTTGTGAATCTATTAAATCTATCTAGAAAACTTTAAAGCAATTAGCTATATAATATTTACAGGGACTTAGTTGCAGCATCTCCTGGCTGAAATATTTGCACTGTATTTCTGTACCTTGCTGATTCACAGTTTCATTTCAAGCTCCAGAAGAAAGCTCATCTTCTGTCTTGTATCTTATTTCCTCAATGTGATGTCCTAAATTCCACTGGAAGCCTTGCTACAGAATTTTTGTAAAGCAAGTCACTTAATTTGTTTTGGTACTTCCTCTTTGCAATTTTTCCACTTTTTTTCATTTTTTAACCAGTATTTTTGAAAACATGACTCAAGAAGGTTCCATCATGCGTTGTAGATGACAAAGAGAGATCATAACCTATCAGATGAACACTTCTGCTGATAGAGAGAATGAATGATCCTGATTATGTTCACAAATTGGCTGCACCAGAACTAAAAAAATCAAAATTCATTAGCTGTCCTCATCAAAAATGCATGTGGAAAATGGTGCTATTGAATTAACTGTTTCTTTCTCTGGCCTACTGTGTGCTATTTTTCCTGTACGTCTACTGAGATGAGTAGTTCAGATTTAACTCAATGCCCATGCTCCTTTGTTGTATTGCATAGCATCTCTACATGAAAAGGACAAGATTTCCACCCCCACCCCTCTTATTATTCTCATGTTCACAGTTATAACTTCTTTTATATTGAAATTACCATTTCTCCAGATGCCTTTGTGCTGCTCTACAGTCAGGGTGCCCCACTGCAGTGGAGCAGACAGGCAATTCATTACTCCAACAAGAGCTCACAAACCTGCAGTCTTCGTGCACACACAGAAGGGCCCAGCACTGACAGCTTCTTGCTGCTGAAAAGGTATATCCTGGGAACTCTCAACTTTCTGAGAAGCAGCATTGTTTACCTGAACATGATCACTAGGAGTCAAAGAAAGGGTGAAAAATAACAAGGTGCAAAGCTGATCAGAATGTGTGAATGTAAGATTAAAGAGAAGTCCTTGCTCAGAGTTTTAGTCTTTCTTTTCTCACTGTACCGTTCTTAGGACCTTTCTCTCTCCTTAATTTCAGCCCATACAAGAGATATGCAAACATTACATTTCTCAGCAGCCTACCCTGGCTCATTCCTCTGTCGACTCCTATCAATGCCCATCACTACCTCTTACATATTCACAGGAGAGCCACTGTTTTCCTCTGTTTATTCTCCCTGTTGTCCCACTGAGCCATGACAATTACACTTAGACCAAGAAAGGCCTCTAAGATAATCTCCCAGACATGGTGTCTGATTTAATATCTGGTCACCTATGAATCTGATCTCCTTATGAATGGGAAGATTTTACTCACCATGTATTCAGTGACATGTTCTCTGTTCCAACCAGTACAAACAATCAAATGGCAGAAAATCTAGCAGTGATGTTTCAAAATTCTATCCATATAAAAATAACCATTCACTTGATACATTGAAATGAGATGCTTTACACAGTCAATATTATGTTTGTGGGTTCTGTTTATGGTCTTATTTCAGTGCAAAGAAAAACAACTGTGAACATAATTGAAAAGAGAGTTGAAAAGCACAACAGATTAAAGTAAACTGGTAAGAACTAAAGAATTCAGGTTCTGTAATCGTAAGTATGACTCTATATACTATTACAATTCTTAAAAACAATTAATACAATGATAGATTAAAAAAAAACCCTGATGAATACACTTGCTTTGTTCTCTGTAAAGACCTTAAAAAAACCAGACCTCCTAGAAGTGGCTCTTAAGAATATTTGGAAATCATTGGACAGTGCATCTATATGAGAGTCCCCACTTTCTGTGGTTTAGGTTGCATTGTGGAGCTGCCTCAGAATGTACAAAAAGGTTTCCTTCCTTCCAGAGGTAAATCAGAAGATGAAGGCTTAAACCAGACCTGTGACACTTCAAATGCTACTGTGTATTTAAACTCCAGGATGTATCAGAAGAAATCTAGCTGAGCTCAGACTCCCAAAATGTATGAAGCATGAACGTGATGGACTTCCAACTACTTTGATTTAAAGATGTGCTCGCCTTGAGCTGTTCTGCTGGCTGATGTAGACCTAGTTTGGGGCTTACATTCACCATATGAAAGTTACTGTATCAGTTTATCTATCCTAAGTTAGGCTATCCCTTTGGGGCAGTAAAAATCAGCCTCATGTGAGGAATCATCTGTTTCTCAGGTGGTAAATCTAAATCCCTCCAAGCAATTTACTATACAGAGAGAATTGCTATGTGTTGGGGAATGTGCTGTAAAGAAACCAGTGGTGAAAAAGACTAAGGTGGCTCAGCACACCAGTGAACCAAAAGGACTTTAAGGCAGCTAATAGACAGTGGGGGACATGGTGGGGCTGGGAGAATTTGGAGAGACCCTGGGGAACAAGGATCAAACTGAGATGGAGCAGTGGATCTTTCTTCAGGTATCAATGCAACAGGGATCAGTGCTGCTTGTCTTTTGGCAAACTCTCACCCCTTTCTCAGCCACAGAGCAGAGGTGGAGAAGCAGGAGAAGGAGGCAGGAATTTGCTGCTTATGCAGCATGCTCTCCTCTTACAAACAGCCCTCATACCCTTTGACATAGGCAAAGCTGTTGGCTCTCCTACTGCTGGCTACTGCCCACTCTGCCTGAGCATTAAGTTGGCCCTGTCTGTCTTGAATGATATGCTCAAAGAGCAAGGGTCTTCACAGGTGTGCCAGCTTCCAAGATGCCTCTCCAGCTTCCCTGAGAAAGACACCAGTGGTGCCTCTGTCTCTAGGCATATTCTCTACAGCTTCTAGTTCTAATACTTCGATGAGGCTAATTACAAGTTCTCAAGACTGCAGTTTTACCTTCAACATTGCTACTGTGTTTTACTCCTGTTTGGGTGTCACCTATCTGGAAATGCATCCTGGCCAGCAATCTAAAAAGGGAATTCCAGGTACTGTTTACACTGGCACTTTACTCCAGCCCTCTCCTTCCTGTCTGATACAGCTTCTCTGTGTGCAGCATCAAATTACAATGTCCTTTTTTTACTGCTGTATTGTATTCCAGCTATATGAATTTTCTATCTACCTTCAGGCCTGTTTCAATATTCCCCCAGAAGTCAGTATTAATAATAACCACTATCCTTTTCAATACTAACTCTTCATAACAGGCTTCACCAACTGCCTACATGTTCTTTGGATACCAGCCTCATGACTCTGTGCTTATTCATAGAAAATATTTTACATAAACTCAGCATACTCTCTCATTGCTTAGAAACAGCAGTTGAAACAGATCTCTGAAAAACACGAGAATTAACCTGTTTTGATGAGAACAGCCGAGAAGCTTGGCTGAATGTCAAACATCAGCAATTTGCTGCATCTCCTCCACTTTGAGGTACTGTGACATCAATTATTTTTTGTTTATTGAACATCTTGATAAACCAAGGTTTATTTAGACCAGTAGTTATTTCAGTAGGTTGCTTCAGTGAGAAAAAGGCAGAACTTGCACCTAGCATGCTGTATTAGATTCCCACAAACTCTTTCTTTTGCTTCCTCTCTATTTTTAATGTCTCCTCTTGACGCCTTTTTACCGAAGAAGCATAGCCAATTGCAAGATACCTTTGAAAAAGCAAACCTGGCTGCTCTCCAACATTTTTCATTTTAAGTTACCTGGAACATTACTTTAAACAGGAACCACATGTATTTACTGGTAGGCAACCCAATAATTTCATTCTCCAGAGGAATTCTGGGATGCATACATTAATGGTATAAGCATGGGAAAAAATATATTCTGAATGAGAAACATAGTGTTTACAAAAGCAATGTTTGATACTTCAGGGTGGAATTTTGTTTCATTCCCCAGCATGTTAAATCATAACTAGGCATGCATGATTTAATATAGCAGAGTGATTTCCTGATTTGTTTTTAATTGCCAGTATACACAGACTGCATTTTCAGCATGAGTTATTTTTATTTTAGATGAAAGAAAATGGGAACAATAACAGCGTCTTCATGAGAAAATACTTTTCTGTAACATATCATATTGACTTTGTCTTGCAAAATGTAAGTTTCAAAAAAAGTCAAGATGCTGAGACAAGGAAAGTAACTGCTTAAGTCCCAGAGCAAGACAGGACTCAAGCACAGTTAACTTCAATGGGACTTAAATACATGCTTTGTTTAAGCACATAACCTAAACTCTTCATAAATCAAGAGTTTGTTCTACATATACATACATATATAAAATATATGTATTAATCACTGTTCATGAAATGGACTCACAAATAAGAGAGCCACATGTAACATACACTCAACATGAAAGTTGTACATAAATTTTATTCTGTACTTGCTCTATGGCTGAAGGTAGTTTGTTAGGAGGCAAACTGGCATTTGTTCATTCTCAGACCTTCATCTGTACTAAAAGATTCACATTCTACTGTAATATTTTTCATTTACAACCCCTTCAGGCCAATAAAAAGCGTAATAATTTTCCTCCCCAGTAAGTGCATGGACATCAGCTTTAATTTCAGCAGGCTTTTCTCTTCCTAAACATTTTTGTCTGGTAACAGCTGGTCAGCATATTTCTTCATTATGCCACTTTTTTCCAAAAACAGCTATGCCATGCTCCCAGTAATACACCTTCTTGACAACACCTTTGTCCTAATTGTTTCCTCCTTTGTAATTTTATGCACATCCTACTGATAGATGCAGAATGTCTGGTAGTCATATATTTCAGATTCTATTTCCTCTACCATATTTACCTAGTTCCTGTGCAAAATAAATCATATCTGTAATAAATCATAAAGGCTAGAAGGATTTTGATTAAAGGTGGACTTTCATACAGGACTTGTATTTGCAAATAAAATTCTCCTTAATTTTCTCCAGTGCTTTTTCAACTGTATGCACAAAAGCCTTGTTTATCTATTTGATCCTGGGAGATAAGCAACAGTTCTAACATGCTTTAGTGAATGTGTCTGAAATTGTTTCAAAACAATTGTGGACAGTTATTAAACAATTTCTTCAGATAATCCAGATATGAGCAACAAACCCCTGAGTTTCTGACATTCTGGACAGTCAACAAAGCTGTGTGCTGGCACAAGCACCAGCTGTAGTTAACTATATAACTGATTATTAATCTCTGGAAAATCCATACATAATCTTCATCTCATTTATGTGTCCTGTGACAATGTGGAGAATTTAATTCCCATTAATTTTCTTTTAGTTTGGCACCCAAAGCAATTATTAAAGCTATAAACTGCATTCTCATGAAGCAGCATATTTTCTGAGGCTGCTCTTTCAAAAGGCTACCTATTCCAAGTAATTCTGTGCACTAATCCATAACACTCTTTCAGTGCCCTCTCTTCTACGCTTTAGGGGTACTTGAACTCTTCCAGTTCTGGTTATAAGACTCCTGGCACAGTCATTTAAACAAATACTAGACTGCTGACAGGTTGAACATCTTAACACTGGGTAGAACCCACTAACTATTGTCATCTTTGTCAGTGACCTTTTTTCTCGCTCATGAGAAATCAGTGATGATGTTTGAGTTAAGGCAAATGAGGAAAATAATACTATGGAAGTGATAAAAGACTGTCCCATAGCTTAACTTGATAGGTCAAATACTCTCATTGCTCAAATCCCTGGCAGAGAAAGAAATAATCTTTTATAATTAAGAAAAAGGTAACAAAATCATACAGGCAAAAATCATACCACAAGTAGCACTATTAATCTTGATCCAGTTCAGCAATATTCTTTAAGACATACTTAATTTGTCTGATTTTTTGAATCAGAGTCATTGTTAAGATGTTCTTAATCACCTCTTTTATTTAAGGAAGGAAAATGATTTCAAGACCAAATCAATTAAGAGATAGTACCTAGAGAACTAACACAAATCATGAAATGGGGTGATTGGTGGAAAAAAATGGAATCTAAAGTTTAAACCATTTTAGAAACATGTTAATAGCTAATTATCATTATATCTAAAAGCCCAACCCTCTTCCTATCTCTCCCTCAGGTTAGTCACCATTAGAGTAATTGGCTGATTTTCTAAATTCATCCTCTTTAGGAGGAGGCTTAAGGCAGAAGATCTGAAGGAGGAAAGCATGAGTGGCTCTCCAAATAGTTTCAGGGTAGGGTCTCCATAAAACACAGAGCAGCACAGGACAAAGCTTAGTCACATCTGTACCAGAGACGAACAAATGCAAACTCATGGAGAAAAGGTGACTGCTACAAGGACTGACAAATGTACCAGGAACTCTCAATGAAAGTTAGGACAAAAGGTATGGGAATCCAGACAAAGCATTTTGTTCAGGCAGGAAGCTGAGGTGGTCCTTGCAAGCTGATTGTCACTGAGCCATCTGATTTCAGGCTGAAAGCCCTGTGAGATCTTTGCGGGTCTAAATGAGAGTGTTGGGCTTTCTTCCTCTTCTGTGCCAGGGACAAGTTACATCTCCACTTTGCTGTGTATAAAGAAAATGTTGAGAAACAATGTTAAAATCTCAATGCAGTTATTTTAACTCTGTCCAGTAAAGACATGATGGGTAAAGTCTGTCAGGGCCCTGAATGCACTAAAGGGTTCTGCAACTTCCCCCCTATTCCATTCCTGGGGGCTTGGCTGCCTGTACCCAAGGAGAGCTACACTATGATGCAGCAGTGTCACTTTGGGTCCAATTTGGGAAAGACCTTTGTACCCTCCATCTTTCTTTTTGTGAGATGCTTTCAGGCTTAGGTCCTTGCTTCCAGATGTTTATTGCGAGGTGTCTATGTTTTATGAATGTTTGTGCCAAAATCCATTTCTCAAAACTGAAGAGAGCTAAAATAACTGACACACCCTTCTACATGCTTTTAAGACATATCTCTGGGTACAGTAGGTAGATTAGGGACTGCTGGCTCATCTCAACATGAATGGTGACTTTCTTAACCTCTAGACAGTGGTTAACCCGAATCACTCCAAATGAAGTTCAAAGAATTTGTGTCAGTGGATATGGGTGTGACAAGACATCAGGCTAGACACCATACCTCTTGAGGTCGTGAGGGAGAAAGGAGATCATAAAAACAAGAATTTCTAAGATCAGCTTTCGCATCTGTTTTATTCAAATTATCCAAAACATAATCAATGTATATATTTTTGTTCATTGGTAGCTGTTTTATTATGTAGCTATGTGGTAGACACAGACACAATACCTGCTTAGAAAACAACGCACTCAGAGGTGAGTAGCTACCTCTTAACATACACCCTCCCCTTATCCCTTTTTTCCACCTCTTTGATCCCTGAAAATATATACCTTACACTGGAAACCAAAACCTCCTTCTACCCAACTAAACTAACAGCTGCACAAACTTCTGAAAAAGAGCTCCCAGAGTTTTTTCTNAAAAAACCAACAAAAAAAAATTTTTAACAAAAAAAAAAAAAAAAAAAGTGCCCAACCTGATCTGTTTGGTAAGGACTATTCTCTGTAAACTTGCTTTCTCTTTTTATGGATCTGTTCCCTTCTGGAATGCATCTGCTTGCTTGATTGTAAAGGGCTTCATTCACATATATGCCTGTCCTGCATGTGAACTGCCTTGCAGAACTGTACCAAAAATTGGCTTAACTTTAGATGAGCAGTTGCAAGTTTCGGTCTGACTGAAGCTTCTCAACCCTTTATACTTTGGCCGACGTAATTTTTGTTATTTGAAGGTAAATTTTTGAACTACACTACAGAGAAAAGGAACAGAAAAAGGAATCACGTTAAGTACGTAAAATGGCACATTTAAGTTAGCAAACTGGCTCCAAATAAGTAAGAGTAAAATGAGGGTTGTCATTGCATTCTGAGCATAAATGCCCATGTCCACTGAACTGTCTTAGGTCCAGGTGCCTGAAAAATGTTAGCTCAATTAGAAAAAAAAAAAAAAGTCCCTGAAGTGGCCGAGATACTGACCAAAAGCTTCCATTTTTAGAGTAGACATAATGGGAAAGAAGATGAGACTCTAACAGCAAACATGGAGGAGAACTGGCACTACGGGTGGATATTTTTGGTTGTTACAACAGAATGCCTGCTACTAATTTACACTTCGAATTTACTAATATAAATATAAAGCATTCATGCTCATCTGCCATGTGGCTGTGCTGTCAATTCTGTCTACGGCGGGGATTACGCTGGGACGCCTCCACACACAGCACCGATCCCTCACTCACACAAAGCAGGATGCAGGTTACTATCAATAGTAACTATCAATAGGCAAACCGTGTTGTACTTCTATTTATCGTAGCCACGAATTGCATGTTTTGACAAAAATGAATTTTACCAGTAAGCAACACAAAACCGAGGTGCCCTTCACCAGTCTCAGAATACCTTGTTTTTCTGGATTCCTCTAGCGTTGGCTGAACTGACTCAAGTCAAATTCAAAGCATAAAGTAGGGGGGTTTAATACAGGTATTTATGCTGAACCTAAGATTATTGCATTTTCATATAAACTTAAGAGCATTCTGGGTGTAGTCCGGAGCCTGCTCTGTTCGAGGCGCCGCACTCCCTTACAGACCCCTGGGGACGTAAACTTTAAAAGCAGGGTATACCCCGGGCGCCAAGAGACCTTGCCACCAAGAGCCCGGGGCTGGGGCGGGGAGGGGGGGAAACGCAGCAGGGCTGGTGGAAAAATCCCGAAGCTGCTAGCAGCCCGGGCAGGCGGGGCTCAGCTTCCCACCCAGCTAAACAAACGGCTGATAACGCCGCGGCGGGCCGGGAACGCGGTCTCTCTCTCCCAAGGTCAGCTATTTGAGAGACAATAAACAGGAAAACACAGCAGCGGCCGGGTCAGCTCTGCCCCAGCGCGGCCCGGCCCGGCCCGGCCGCTCGGGCCCCTCCAAATCCGCGGGGTGCGAGGGGGAGCAGCTCCCGTTCTGCGGGGCTGGGAGCGACTGGCTAACCCCGTGCAGGAACTGCCTGGAGCTTGCGGGCTGGGCCCTCGTGGTCCTGCCCTCAGAGTCTCTTCAGTCCGGTGCCTCCGCGGTTCTCTTGTCCATCCCATGTGATCTCTCAGTGGAATAGGCTGCCCAAAGAGGTGGTGGAGTCACCGTCCCTAGAGGTCTTTAAGAAAAGGTTGGATGATGTAATTGGTGGCATGACCTAGATATTAGGGTAGTGTGTTATAGGTAGGATGGTGTGTTGGTAGCAGGATGGCAACAGGTTAGGTAACAGGTTTGGCTAGGTTAGGTAATAGGTGATAGGTTGGACTCGATGATCTCTAAGGTCTTTTCCAACCTTACTGATTCTGTGATTCTGTGATTCTATGTCTCCTCTCTTGTGGAGGAATAATGGGTTTACATGAATTTTCTCAAGCATAGTGGTTGGCAGGCTTCAGAGAAGATGGGCAATCCAGTCAAATACCTGGATGCTGTGTCTTTTATTGCAGTAGATCTATTGTACTAAACCTTGTGGGCTCACGAACCCCTCCAACCCATGCTCAGCATGGCTCACTCCCGTGTGGAGTAATTGGACGTGCTAGTCCAGAGTGTCCCGTGAGCTTCCGATTGGTTTTTCTGGCCTGTGACCTCAAATCACAAGACCTTTCTAAATTATAACAGTTGTTTGTGACAGGGGAGGCCCCTCTGTGACACTATGTGAACATAGGCTTAAACCCAAATGTAATTCTTTCTAGCAAGAAAATTGCATTTCCAAGTAAGCAGGATAAGCAGAGTGAGTACTTCTTTCAAAGAATCCTACGTAACCTTCTGAATAACTCATTTCAGAGAATAACAGCAGTAACAATCTATTCATTTTAGTATCAAAATAGCAAGAATGTGTTTTCAACCAACTATGTTTTCTGTCCCAGGAAATGGCCTGCCTACGTTCTTCTTATAAATACTATTTTTATAGCTCCCGGTGGCCTGGATTCAGGATGGAGTTAATATTTTTCTCCATGACGCAGTAGGCAGAACATGCTGAAACTTTATGAACCCAGAAGTGTATTCTCTATGATAAACAAAAACAAACTAAAAAAAAATCTCTTAAGTGCTTTGCAACTCGTTTGGCTTTTACCATCTGGCACACAGTCCTGGCACACTATAAATCTTTCCAAGTGGTGTCTCCTTTACTGACCCTAATACATAAAACCCATATGCCAGAGGCTCACAGAGGCCATCCCTTCAAGTTGCAGGCATCACGTGGTGGTGTGAGATAAAGATAAAACTTTTGTGATATTTCTGATGGGAAAAAAAAAATCTATCACCTCCAAACTGTAACAGTATGGATACCAACAGTGAGACAACTTTCAGTCATGATTCCTTTCTTTAGAAATGTCACCAATCGCACTCAACACAGAGAGCTGGGAGTTGAGCAAAGGCAAAACAGGAGAGGGGGATTGAATGTTGAGTGCTTTAAAGATAATTCCAGGGTTATCTCTGGAAAAAATTAAAACAACTCGCATCGAAACATTTAGTAATACAAGATACCAAGGTTACATTTGATGAATACCAACCCTAATGACAAATATACTCTGTGTAAATCCGAGCTCCATGACTTTTGCCAAGGATATAAGCCAGCAGCTCAAAAGTCCTGGCATAGAATATCATCATGCCCATAAATTTCTGCAGGCACAAACACATCTGTTAAATCATTCCTCCATGCTTCCCTTCAATATATAAAGTCATAAGTATTCACCACTTTATCACCAAGCTCTATCATAGGCCATACCTGACCTGCCCAGCACGATAGCACTGGAGCCCTGAGGAAGCTCTGAGCAGGTTTCCTGAAGCAGTATGTCTCTTCCACAGCATCTGAAAGGACACTGAAAAGCCGAAGGGCCTTAAAAAGTTAAAATTACTCTGAATGAGGACTGTCCTCATGGATTACTAATAGATTTTGATGCCAGAAAGCATAATCAGGTCTAACTCTATGAATAATACACGTGGTAATGGATCCAGCTCATCTGCTCCCTAGACTGAGAATCTTTTTGATCTACTAAAAAGAGATTAATGAAGATATGGGACGTCTGCATCTTTCCCAGACCTTGTTCACTTTCTCTGAGGCGTCATCACCATTTCTTACCTGAACTAGGGAAGCAGTAGAACTGCATCGGGATAATCACAAATTATTTCATTGTTTAATCTGTTCAGGGGGGCATTCTGCCCAAATGTTGAGGTCACACAGCAGCTCTTTCTGATGGCATCACTGAGGAAGCAACATCCTGTTATACTGCTGCTGCTGTGTCTAGATTATCCTAGAAGGTGGAGGTTGAGCAAGGGAGCTGCTACACAAAGCATCAGCCTAAACACAACTTAAAGAGCATGTTCAGGGTGAGGTATAGTAGGGGGAAAAAATCCAATCTGGGAAAAGAGTGTTTCTTCTCCATTCATACACCCACTTAAAATTTGCAATGAGTTACATTTTTGTTCTTAGATAATTAGGTAACTTGATCTCTCCTTTTTGTAGATGTAAAACATTATTAGAATTCCTACCATAATAACACCAGCAGCAACTTCCATAGCTGTTTGTGGCCATTTTCTCTGTCTAAGAGCTGTACCAAGAGAAGTGGAAGAAAGCATCTCTTCTTCATATGCCACCCAATGACTTTTATCCCAATGTACATTTTCCGTGGTTCACAATACTCAAGTCTAGAAACTCTACTAACATTTTAATATTGTTGTAATATTTTTATTGAAAGGAGATGTTTAAAAATATAAAGAGATTTTTAAAGAGATTTTTAATTTGGTAAAGCACTAAAATTTGTCTGGTTGTAAATGTAATGCTAGAACAATAATAGAAGAATTTAAGTTTGTTAATGGTATTATTAATTTTTATTTTTTCAAATTAAAAATTGTTATTCTGGTATCATAGTTGATTCTTCTTACCATAGCAGCTGCAAACTTTGTCACAGGCTAAGATTTCACTGTACTAAGTACATTGTTTACAAACTCAGAAGTTCAAAAAACAGTAATGCCAGTTTGATCAATATAATCACAGAATCACAGAATATTATGAGCTGGAAGGGACCCACAAGGATCATCTAGTCCAACTCACCACCTAACTCCCGTACAGAGACCGAGAGCACATCGCAGGGCATAACACCAGCCTAGATTCCTCACAGTCTAGCAGGCCACTCCGAGCCGGAAGGGGCCCAACGTCATCCAGCCCTACACCTCCCTGCTAGACCATGTCACTAAGCTCCTCATCCAGTCTTCTCTTAAACACCTCCAGGGACGGTGACTCCACCACCTCCCCGGGCAGCCCATTCCAATATGCGATTACTCTCTCTGTGAAGAACCGCTTCCTAATGTTAAGATTGAACCTCCCCTGGCGTAGCTTGAGGCTGTGCCCTCTGGTTCTGGTGTCGTCAGCCTGGAAGAAGAGGTCCACACCCATCTGGCTGCAACCTCCCCGCAGGTAGTTGTAAACAGCAATGAGGTCCCCTCTGAGCCTCCTCTTTTCCAGAATGGACTGACAGACATTTGAGAATCTAGCTGCTCTCAAGAAATTTGCAGAAAATTTTGCACAGGAGAATTTTAAGCAAGTGTTTACAGGCAGATGACATAGTAATTTTGCATAGGGTCCCAGGGAGATCCTATGGCCTTCTCAGTGTGTGAAAAGCAGTCTCAGAAAAGTGTGTTCTGGAATGTTACTGGCTGGATGATAGATGCTAGGGTCTTAATGCAACAAGAAGCAGAGGCAAGATCTTAAACCTGATCTAAAGAGATGAGTGGGAGAAACAATGTGGGAAGAAGCCTGAGTGCAAAGAGCAGGACACTGCTCTGTAGGGGTTGAAGAACAGGGAAGCCATGTGTTGATGCACAGGAATGGGGGAGTGTGTCAAAGACAAGAATGAGAAAGCTGGTCTTTGCAGCAGAATTTTCAATGAATCTCCTTTCTTTTGTCAAGTTTAGAGGGAAAGAAAGAAGTAGTTTTGAGATGTAGCAGGAATCTCACAAGGTAGGAAAAAACTCCATGTTGCAGAGACACTGTAATAGGAAATATTGTTGGGTTTAAGCACCACACTACAGCACAGCTCCAGAGAAGCCTGAGTGATATCAGAGGCATGTGTGATGCTTAAGAAAATGGTGTTACTTATTGCCCAGGAAAAATATTCTGGGCAAGGATGGAGGATTACATCTGAGCCTAAATATGAGACGGTTTTAAAAGATTTTT
Organism: Pitta sordida; assembly: GCA_013390025.1. Classification (NCBI taxonomy): domain Eukaryota; kingdom Metazoa; phylum Chordata; class Aves; order Passeriformes; family Pittidae; genus Pitta; species Pitta sordida. The sequence continues at coordinate 52,985 of WEKX01005651.1, read as the reverse complement.
GTTGAAAGCATAATAATTGGAATCTCCTTTTCTATTAAGCATTGAACTATTACTTCGATTTTAAATAGGAAAATATATGTATCAATGTAAGTCTTGACAATAATATACCAGTGATAGAGAGCACCATGGTAAAATGAGTGATTGAAAACAGGAACAGTAGCTGAGGAAGTAAGAGGAGCTAAATATGATTCTTATGTTCAACAGATGTAGCAGAAACTATAGTGAAAAAATATTCTATACATCCCTTGTCATTAAACATTATTAATCAAGAAAAGTGAATAAAAGCCCAAGTCAGAGTTGACTGAGAAATCTAATATCATCAGCATTTTTTTACTGAAGTGAGAAAACCAAGGGCTGTCTGTTCATATCATCTCTTTTAGGCATCTTATTTAAGTTCACTTTCATGATGAATTTAAGCTGATCTAAAAACAGCCTGATGCTGAGATGCATGGCCCAGCTTTCTCCACATTTCTGCTGCTTCTCTTCTACTACCAAGATAAATCAATTTAAAGTTAACCCTAGAAGAACATCACAAGTTTTAAGCAACATCATTGGATTGACCTAATCTTCCCATGAGTGAGAAGGTCACTATAGCTGACCCTGTGGAGTGGACAGAAATGATCAGTCCTGGGTGGGATGAAGAGGGGAAAGACAGGACTGCTCCTTTCTAAGGCAACAGTATTAGATCAACTGTAAAACAGTGATACTAGAGAGTCAAAGCTGGTTTCAAGTGTAGGTGCTTTGAATGATGATTAGGAGTCTCTAGGTTTTCTAGGTTTTGTGCACTCTTCAACAGTTTCACAGTAAAGGGAAAAACTTCTATATAAAAGAGCAATGATAAGAAAAGTGTCACATTCTATAAATTACCATTTTTCAGGGGAAAAAAAAAGCCTGCCACATATTCTCTTCCACATTTTTCATTCATTTCAGTCCTTACATTCCACGGAAATGCAGACTTATTTTATGTTAATTACATAGTTCAGATTGTTGGGGATTCAAAGGCTGCAGCAAATTTTTACTTTGGGAGAATTTCTCTATCCTTATTTTATTCGCAGATGTAGCAAAATAAAGTGTCTTAGTCTGAACAATTGAATTTGTTTTATTTTCCCAATGGATCATACAAAATTCAGGAAATTGTTCATATCTTCTGTGTTCTGGTTCTTGTTTTGTCATAAGTGTTTTTCCCCATAAATAACTTTGAGCTTGTGCCTCATACAGTGATCATGCAACG
>WEKX01005651.1:23851-51705 GCA_013390025.1 Pitta sordida | reverse complement strand
AGCAAGCCAACAAAAAACCCCATCCCCATAATGTAGCAAATAAAAGCTTGGGAGGCTATTGTTGCAAAAATTCTGCAATTATTCCATCACACATGTTAAAAATATAAATAATAAATACAGCTCCATCATATATTTCTGGGAACTTTTAGCAGTTGATATTTACTGACATTCATATTTGCTGAACTTAAAAAATGCAGGCTTGAGCTCTTAGAAGCAGACTTTAGACCATTCATTATTTTATTAATACCTGCTTACATGCTTATCTGATCAAGCAATGTGAATAATGTGTGTTATCATGCTTACTCAATTAAGCAAACAAGCTCATAGTTTAAATATCTAATAACGATACTTGAGTAAATTATAAGTGAATTTAAAAATTTATTGAATGCATTCCCATTGTGGATTATTTGGAGAGGGCACTGTTATCTATTGTGGGTAAATCTCAAGAAAAAACAAACATTTGTCATTTCAGTTAAATATTTATCTGCAGCAAAGTGACACTGAGCTTATTTTGGATATATACATAAATGCCAGTGAGGAAAAGCATTGTCCTTTTAAACGTATTTTATCAGCTTTGATTTACTCTCTAATCTTAATTCCTTTTCCTGCTTCTTTCTCCCCTCATTTACTGCTCCATTTGTATTTTTAACTATTGGGATCTTTGCACTTTGATTTTATATCAACATGGTATTTTTGTATCTTTCATATCAACATGTTTTAACCCTTGGAGGTTTCATGACAACCATGACATCATAAAAAGGGTTATCTAAATTTAGAAATAAGAAATCAAGTGGGGAAAGAAAATTTGACAAAAGCGAACAAGAGCTTCAATTTCAGTAATTGCCCTGAAAATTGTGCAGCATATCCATTCTTAATGAAACAATATCCAGAACAGATCTGTTCTAATGATACAAGTGCACACAATATCTTTCCTATTTTAGGAATCCACGCAACACCTAAAAAAAGATGTTCAGAAATCAAACAAATCGAATTTTTAAGTCTAAAGTGTTCAATTATAAAGAAAAATGAAATGAAATAGAAGTACTTAATTCAATTCAATTTGAACTTACAACAAAATTTATTAAAGCAATTAATATACTCAGACAGTACAAGCAACATTGTTCTGAATTCTGTGCAGAATGAGAACTATTAAAGAGCAAAACCAAAAAAGCAAGATAGTACTTAACATGAGCTGAAACCAGGCATGGATTCAGCTCTGGCTTTGCTTGTGCTGTTGTGATTCTTTTACAAAAGAGACAGTTATACATCAGTTCATAACTTTGGAGAGGCAGGTCTTGCCTGACCAACCTAATCTCCTTTATGAATCTGGTGACTCGCCTGGTTGATGATAAAAAGGCCGTGGATGTTGTGTACTTGGATCTTAGCAAAGCCTTTGACACGGTTTCCCATAATAAGCGTCAGGAGAAACTCGTAGAGCATGGACTNGAGTACTGTGTGCAGGAGGCTCATATTAATCCTTAATGGCCTCCTGTTCAGGAAAGTTAACTTTAAGCATATGCTTAATCACTTTCCTCAATCAAAACCTAGAAAATCAACTTTGTTAGTGCAATTTGTAGTAGATTTTGTTAGCAGAGCAATTTTTATCAAACTAGTAGAAACAATCCACATTGATGCCTTTATCCTTTATAATAATTGATATTCTTATCTGGCATTTTTACAATCTTACATTAAGCTATGTTGATACTGCTCTGACATTCACCAAAGATAATGAGAGACCGTTACCTTCCTATCTCTTATAACTTTAGTTTTTACTGAGGTTGAAGTAGTTTTTCCTCCTATAAACCTTTGTGTGCATATTTACAAAAATCAATAGCCAAAAAAAAAAGAAAATACTTTATTTTCAAAGGACATTAATTTTCATGAAATGCTCATCATGTGATTCTTGGGGCTGTCCTGTGTAGGCCCAGGAGCTGTACTTCGATGATTCTAGTGGGTCCCTTCCCACTCAGAATATTCTGTTATTCTGTAATACTTGACCCATTCTATTAGACTAACAGATATATGGTAGGATATCGAATAACTACTCTATGATATGGGGTGTTTCAGAAAAGAATAAGGGTTCACCTAAATATAAAATAATCTGATAAAATTATCAGTCTCCGAGATTCTGATCACGCTATTATTCTCAATCCTTTAAAACTTAAGAAAAATTACATCCTTTCAACAATACATAAGGAATATATTTCTCCTTTCAAAAGAAATTCTTGACTGTCAAAATTGGAAAAAAGCAGCATATAATCATACCCCATCCATAGCCTCTCTTGCTAAATTTGGCTCTTTTCTATTTACTCAGATGTAAGGAATATTTCTAGAGGCCTACATTTTATAGAGTTGACAAGCCAAAAGTTCACTGATCACACTGTCATCTTCATAATAGCTTTGTTGGCTAGTTAGTTGTTTCTGAGTGCACTTATTCAAAAGGATTTTAAAGCTGCTGATTTACTGTATTTGGTTCTTTTGAAATGCTGAAAACAGTGTCTTACTATGTTTAGCTTTTAGCTTACCTTTGTAACCAGTTCTTCTGTTTGGTTAATTTACTCATGCTCTTTTAAGGTATGAAGATTACTGCAGTATTTTTGCAATTAGGATGCTCTTAAACTTTTGCTCTCATTTTTAAGAAAGACTTAGAAATAACTCCCAACTTAGTCATCATGATAATGACCAAGATAGAACAAAGAGAAACTGCATTTCCCTTTGTATCATGACATTCTGAATCCTGGCTGAAGGTTGCATCTAGCCTACCTTTTTTATGACACTGCAAATGATACAGGTTTACGTATCTCTAAATATCAAGTTCACTTTTCTTCAGCTCTCTGTTAGCATTAATTCTGTTGTTAAAGGATTTAGCAGTTTGCTACTATTAAAAACAGCTTGCAGCAATATTGTTGCCCTTGGCTGAGTTTTGCATTTTAGCTGTATCCCTATTTTAAACCTCTGTATTTTCCATATCAGATGAATTGTCAAGTGTCGTCTTTCAGAAGAATGGACAACAGCCTTCACTACAAGCATAGAGTATACCTCTCTACCCATTGTTGTTCATGTATTTTATGTATTTGCTTAATATTTGCTTAAATGCACATAAAATAATATTTGCATGTTGCACCAATGAGAAATAGATTATAACATCATTACAAGAATGAAAGTCAGAATGATAGAATATTCTTTATATATTCACACCAGCAGCAAAATGTAGAAATAGCCTAAATTAAATCTTTCCAGATCTAAAATTTCCAAATATATGATGACTCTTGTCTCTTCAACTTTTCTCATTTCTTCATTGTAGAACAAATAAATTTAAGCTATTTCAGTTTGGACAGAAAATGTATTCTGATTTGCAGACACCTTCTCAGAGAAACCTCTACCAGTAATTTCTATTCTTAGCAACAGAGGAAATTCTGAGTACCTCTGTGACTTATGTTATCTGATACCTAATGTTTCTGAGCAGTTTTTTGGGGGTGGGGTGAATTCCCTTATGAAGAGACCATGAGTATGCAAGTATTTGCTCCATCTATAATATAGTAAATTTTCTTCAGAAAAGAAGAGTGTCTAAAGTTAAAAGAGTGTCTTTCTTTTCAATTGAGATAAGCTAGCCCTATTGATTCATTTGAAATCATGAATTTCTGCTTGGAAAATATGCACTATCTGCATTTGTATCTTGTTTAAATAAGAGCTGATACTTCTCCTGTTCCTGGTTGTAAAGCCCCAAGAAAAAGAATTGTGTCTTATGCTGATGGAATACCTGTGTTTCTCTGTGTTTACGTGAGTATATATTATATATATATACACTATATATTTCCAAGCAAGGAGTAAGTACAAAATAGACTCAAAAGATTTCTCCAAGTCTCTTACTTTCTAATATGTTATATGCTTGGTAGAGAAAGACTTCTCAGTCTTTGAACATCTAAAGCATCATTTGTCAGCATCAAGTCTGAAGTTCCTGCTGGGCAGTCATTAGAAAGTTTTTCTTTCTGATTCCTGTGTAAATATCTAGGTTAGATTCCTAATAAAAATTCTGTGAACTTTGGCTGAAACAAAAATAACAGAACTATTTGAGGTTTGTTACAGTCACTTCTATATCCAGTTGACCTTGTCCCAATTTAGCTTTGTTTCCCTTTTCTGTGTGGCTTCTGGGAAACGGCTTTGAAAATAACATCTACTCAAAGGGTCAAATCCTGAACTGAAAGTCTTACTCTGATAAAACTTGTGTCTAGCTCAGCCTTGCAGACAATTTTCTATGCACTCATCATTTTTTTTTTTTCAAAATCAGAGCTAAAGTACAACTGCTAAGGTAATGAGGATATATTGAAAACAAAGATCCATTAAAGTGGAAACACATTACTACCAGTTCAAGCATACAGGAATCGTCATAGTAAATAACAGCTATATATTGAGCATTAAGCATTTGCATTTTTTTAAGATATGGAAAAAGTAGTAAACTACCTGAGAAGCTAATATTTTCATTCCAGACCATATACTTGGTACTAGACTATGCCTTTAAAATGCAAGTATAGAACATTTTGTCCAGGTTTTCAGCCTGAAATGAGGGGAGGAAGAAAGGGGTAATATACATGTTGCTTCCCTCCTCCATAGGATAATTTTTTGGATTGCACTGATCTGTAAAGCAAAACCAACACAGGTATCTGCCTCCTTTCCCTCACTGCCCCATAGTGGGAGCATATACTTCTTGCATTACCAACCTGGTGACGCTGTGAAAATCACTGAGTTTTTAATTTTTGTCTTTTCCTTAGTTTCTTGCTCTTCTTCAGTTTCTGTATTATTATCTTGGACTCTTTCATAAAGCACTTTAAAATGATTAACAAAAATCCTACAGTTTATATTACGTAATTTATATTTTTTTTTAAAATTAGAACAATAGGAAAAAATTGCAGGATCACTGATAATTTTTACAGCAGTTTAAATAATATAAAAATTTTTACAGCAGTTTAAATAATATAAACTAACAGTCTGTTCAATGATGATCAAGTATGTACCAGCAAAGTGTAAATTTCAGTCCCTGTTTCTCAAATATGCCAAAAATTTATATTCTGCTCTGGTAAGCTCAAAAAAATCTCAAAATTCAAAACTCAATGGCCTCGTAAATCAGAGTTTTCCCAGGAACAGAATACACATCCTTTGTGAAATACTGTAATAAAAAATCAGAAGGCTTAATTTTTAGCCCCCATTGCATTGTGAGCCGAAGATGGACTTTTAACTGATAATTTCCACATAAACTCTCCTGCTCATGTAATAAACAAGCTGATTGTTTATTACATAAATAGGTATTTATTACATAAATAAACTCTCCTGATCATAATAAACAAGCACAAATACTCGTGTGTGCAGTCCTAGCCTTTTTAGGTGTTGCAATACTCCATTAACACAGTTGATTGCTAAATCTCAAATCCCGCTACTCAGTATACTGTCATTGGCAGAAGAAAAATACTTCACAGCCTGATGAAGCTTCAACAAATGAAGCTGACCTGAGCTGCACTGACCTCTTCAGTGGCAGAGGTAGACTGTACAAACTCACTGGCTGTTCCTTGCCTTTTTCCAAGTCATCTCCATCCTATGGTACGAAACAAAAAAATAAAAAATTCTGAGGATGTGTCTGTGAAAGCCATACTTCGCAAGCCTTTTCTCTGTCTCCTGTTGTTTTTACCAGAAACATTGAGGGAAGTACAGCTCTTGCATCCTCCTCACTTTACCCAGAGTACTAAACTCCTATGTCTACTAGAAATACCTACAGCATTAAGACAAGAAGGATCTGTGGGCCAGTATGTCATGCTCGTCTATTCTGATGTTTGTTTCTTCTAGTAGTACAGCTGTTGATGTTGTGTCAACAAATACTATCAGCAAATACTGAACTGGATGTTATCCCCACTGAAGTAAATATTAATACTCCCGTAAGGAGAGCAGGTGCCAAGAACTTGTGAAGCAGGTGCTACAAAACATATAGCTAAATTTGGAAGAAATTTTTGGATACCACCTACATGGCAGAGCATGCAGTATTGATTTCAAACGCTTTAAATATTCATCTTGTGTAAACCCCACACAAAAAAATATTTTGAGAGGAAGTCTGCAGCAGGATGGAAACAGTCAGAAAAATATGACAACAATTGCATAAGATGATACACTACTAGATAAACAATAAACCATTTGTTCAAGATATAGAATTATACATTTTTTGTTTTACAACCAGAAAAAGATTTGCAAGAAAAATACCGATATACTGCATTTTGAAAAATATCATCTTGAGCAGCCAGTAGGATATAGATTGTTTCCAAGAGCATCATGAGTTCTAACATCTTTTAGAGGACAACAATGGATTAACCTTATAATACGTCATAGGTAAATTATGGTCCATTGACTGAAGCAGTAGACAGTAAAGCAGTCAGATACACTTGATTCCAAATAAAAATGGTCTTAAAAGAATGCTTAAGTAGCAAAATGATAAAATGCCATGATTAAAATAACTTTGATTTGACCTACTTGAACATATGCAGTGTAACAGTTCTTGTTCTACACTACACAAAGTTCCAAAGTAAAGCTTTAGCAGGTCTCACTTTGTTAAAATTAAGTAAAAGAGAACATTAAGCTGCGTCAGGGAAGGTTTCGACTGGATATTAGGAAAAACTTTTTCACAGAGTCATTTCCCATTGGAATGGGCTGCCCAGGGAGTTGGTTGAGTCACCATCCCTGGATGTGTTTAAGAAGAGGTTGAATGAGGTACTTAGTGCCATGATTTAGATTACAAAATGCTTTTAGGTAATAGGTTGTACTCAATGATCTACATGGTCTTTTCCAACCTTGTTAATTCTGTGATTCTATGTGTGATTCTGTGATTTCTTTCTTTTTTAGTACCTCTTTTGCTTCCTCCACTATCTATCTCAAACTCTAAGTGGTAGAAAGGAATATGGCATACATTAAGCATATAAATTAGTATCGACTGTTTCATCTCTTTCTGGCACAGTAACAAACATCTACCTAAAACCAAAATGTACATACTGCTGGTGCCTAGAAGCAACTTTTACTTTGGGCAGCATGGGCGCTTCCGCCACCAGCACTAGGGATTGCCAACAGTGTGCCCAGGTGGCTGAGGGCAAATGGCATCCTGGCCTGTATTAGGAACAGTGTGGTCAGTCGGACTAGGGAAGTTATTCTTCCCCTGTAGTCGGCACTGGTCAGACCACATCTTGAGTACTGTGTGCAGTTCTGGTCTCCCCAGTTTAAGAAGGATGTTGAACTGCTTGAGAGGGTCCAGAGAAGGGCAACAAGGATGGTGAAAGGACTGGAGAACAAGCCCTATGGGGAGCAACTGTGGGAGCTGGGGTTGTTCAGCCTGGAGAAGAGGAGGCTCAGAGGTGACCTCATTGCTGTTTACAACTACCTGAGGGGAAGTTGCAGTCGGGTGGACGAAAATCTTCTCTCAGGCTGCCAGGACCAGAATGAGAGGACATGGCCTTAAGCTACACCAGGGGACGTTTACGCTGGATGTTAGGAAGAGCTTTTTCTCAGAGAGAGTCATCTCTCAGTGGAATGATCTGCCCAGGGAGGTGGTGGGGTCGCCATCCCTGGAGGGGTTTAAGAAAAGACTGAATGAGGAACTCAGTGACATGATCTAGACGATGGGAGGCTCGGACGGATGAAGTGTGGTGCCCACAGTATCTGCGCATGCGGGTGGACTCACAGCTCGCTGAAAAATAACCTGCAAATAATTAAAACTGCAGATTTGCAGGCTACAAATATGTGGTGGTTTGTATGAAGTCTGCAACAGTCTTTTTTAAAATGCTGTCTTGAAGGATGGAAGAATGAAGAAGAATGAAAAAAGACCACAAAGTCTGACACTATGAATTCTTCATTTCCTTTTTCTGGCTTGTTTTAGGACTCCTTCCTCATTCTTGCAAGTGCATTCCCCAGAAATTAGGTAAAATCATTCCCTATTTTGCTCTACCAAAGTGCAGAGGGAACCAAGCCAAGGTATGTTCCCATTCTGCTCCAGCTTACAAAGCAAATCTTAATTCTTGATGGAGTCAGCTGCTCCCAGAGGCATGTAGTAGTACCATAAATATTTCAAATACCAACTGTATGCTGGGAAGCTCCAGGAGGCATTGAGGTCTCAGTGGAACAAGATGCCTCCCCTGGGAATCATGAGGTTGTGTAATGCTGAGCTGTTCTTACGAGGATAACCAAGTTTCCTGTGTTGCTTATTGAAACTTAGATTACTTCTTGTTCCTTTTAAATCTACATTTGTGGTTTCTTATTAACTGTTCCTTTAGCATATTATCAAAGTCTGATGATACAAAGTCCAGTGTGTGCATTCCTTTACTTTTAGTCCAGTTTCCCCAGTAATGTGGCTTACAACTATAGCATTTGTAAGCTTTTGTGTCACCTATCTGTCAATCCCTAGTAAATCTGTTAGCTACTTTTGCCCAAATTCAACAAGGAGCTAGAAGACTCATCCATATACATTTTCTACAAGTCTCATGAAAATAACTGGACTCAGAGGATGGGGAGACACCAGCATTGCTGTCCTGGCAGCAAAGGCTGCTGTGTAAGTGCAATCATGGTTAGGCATAAGAGAATCCACACAAAAATTCACCCTTAGATACAAATGATATAAAATCATGCTCCGCTAATTCCACTGCTTATGGAACTACTTGATTTAGGTAAGTCATATGGCAGTCATATCTTTGTTAAATTATGGATCAGTGACAATTTTGTATATTAATGTATATAAACAGCGAGACATGTAAATCACCTGATCCAGCTCCCATCAATATCAAAGGAATCTTTCCAGTCAGTTAAGTGGGAATTGGACTAGGCCCGTGCATAGTATTATCCATCATAAACATATGTAACAGAAACATTAAAACATAATTATTTTGTAAAAGACTCGAAAGCAGAAACAAACATTTTAATCCAGTTTTGAAGCTGTGGTAGATTTTATTTATATAAGGAGCAGCATAAAAGAAAAACAAATTCATATTCATAAAGTCATAAATGAGTGTACCATAAGTGCAAGTTATGTTCACTTCCTTCACTATTCCTGAAACTTTATTATATTTTGGAAATGAAACTTTCCATTATGCTATTTCTTGGTCAGTTACACTCTGCTTACAGAGGTGGTTTTCACTGAAGTACAAGATGGCCAAATATATTCTGCTGGATGGAAAATTAATGTATATGAGGCATGGGATTCCATGACTCTTTTTATTAAAACATCTATATAAATTAACATGAAAATTTTCAAGACTTGGCTTTCATGGATTCATGGAAGTCCTACAGAGGCTTTGGTAAATGTCTCCATTAAGGAAATATTTCATATCCTCCAGTAGCCTGCTATTCCACCCAAGAGAGCATTCATATGCTTTTGAACCTAAGTTAAAGCTCAACTAAGAAGACATTAACTGTCCAGATTAATCCTGTACAGGAAAATCCTGCACAGGGAAATGGAAATTCCATGGCAAATTCTTAGCAGAGTTTCCGCTGCATTGTTCTTGTAAGGAGAAACAAGGGCTGTGTTCCCACAGAATGACCAGTGGGCTCAGTCCAAGGGGCTCTCATAGGATTCATTAGATCTAAGAGCAGCAATCACACATACAACTTCTGTGTCTTCTGATTGCATTCTGGATCTCCATCTCCCAAAAATTTTACTATCAAGTTCTCCCTCTCTTGTTGCAAATGTCACAGAAACAAAATTCAGAAGGTCATTGTAATTTATATAATTTAAATGTGCTCAGGCAAAGCTAACATTCATTAAGAACTTCTACTGTTAGGTCTAGCTCTCTGGTTTTGCTTCTCCTCAAAGGAAATCTTCAGGCCTATGAAAGAGGATCCAACGTAGGAGGAAAGTTCTTGAAAATGAAACGCTGTTTGCATCTATAGAATTCATCCTGGGCTTATGTTTTTTTTGCAACTGGAAAGTGTTTAGATTCTTATGCCTGCATTAAGCTGCTGATCATTATATCAGTACATATGTATGCTTATCAAATAGTTTTTTTAAAGGNTATGAAAGGGCAGAGAAATGGTTCCTACCCTGGATCTGGTCAGAAATACCAGCTTGCCTGGTTTACCCCTACTCTATGTTCCCCCTTTGTCTCCTGGTGAAAAAAAAAGAATATTAGATCTGTTGTAAGAGAAGGAGGGGTGGAGGAAAAAGGTCGCCTTTTAAATGATGCTTCCTTCACAGTTCTGATCTTGTTAGTTAGTAAATAAATCCTTTATATTCTTTACTTGTAGTTTGCCTTGCTTTTTTGCCTGTGACCAGTTTTATTTTCCAGTTTTTCCTCCAGGAGAGGTTGTGGGTGAATCTCTGGCATCCAGCCAGGGTCAAACCACGACAATAAGTTACAGATATAGGAATAATTTTCAGTCCTGGAACGTGCCCTGACTGGATTCTGAATTAATAGCAGGGCAACTATGTAAGTTAGTCCTTCTCTCCTATATTTCTGCTCTTCTTGCCTCCATGGAAAGAAAACAGACATATAGACCAGGCCATAGGATGGTCCCATCAAGTTCCCTGAACTGGGTAATAATGGTTACCTGGTAGCAGTCAAGTAAACCTCTATAGAGCCTGACTGTCTTAGAACACTAGATCCTGATTTCAAATCAATACAAGCATATAAGGTTTTACACAAAGTACATTCATCACCTATATACATTTTAAAATCTAAACTGTGCCTTGTTTAAGTCAGGCGGGATGTAGGTTCTTCAGTAGGATTTCTGAACTTCAGTGTCCTACTTAGCAAGGGCACTTTAGAAATTTTTAGGTATCATTTCTCTGCTAGTGTACCTTTTTCGATCTGTTAATGAATGAATCTGTAATTCCCTGCCTGTAATACAACTAAAGTCTGTGAATTCTCAGAAGAGAGGAATCTTAAAATGCAATATCCATTAATTACAATATTAATTTTGGTGTTAATTAAATAGGACCAAGAGCTAGGTATTTGTCAATGAAACTGTGACTCTACAGTTATAAAGCAGACAGTGACACACACACCTGCAATTCCATTTCTTCTGCAAAGAAACATTATTGATAAGAGATCTTTTGTTTCTATAAGCTAGAGATACTATTGATTTTAAAAGATTTTAAAAGATCTGATTTTAAAAGAACACTTAAGTATGTTCCAGTTCAGTGCATTTTGAATTACTGCGTATCTCCCTAAAACATCTTTTTCTTCAGAAACTGTAATTATAAGCCAAAGGTTTATTAACTAATTGCCGATTATGCTGAAGATGCAAAATTGGAGAAAATGGGAGAAAAGTTTCAAGTTGGCAGGTTACAAAATCACAGAATCATGGAATATGCTGAGTTGGAAGGGACCCAAAAGGATCATCGAGTCCAGCTCCTGGCCCTGCACAGGGCCATCCCAAAGAATCATACCAGTGCAGAGCAGAGGAGGACTATTCCCTCCCTCAACCAGCTGGTGATGCTTTGTGTGATGCCACTCAGGACATGGTTGGCCCTCCTGGCTGCCGGGGCACTGCTGACTCAGATTCAACTTGTCATTGACCAGAACACTCAGGTCCCTTTCTGTGGCACTGTTTTTCAGCATCTCATTCTCTAGGCTGTACAAACATCCAGCATTCTGCCTCATCCCAGGTGCAGAATCTGGCATAAGCAGACTTTTATTTTACTCTTCTTGCATGGCAGTACAGTCAACCTTCTCTACTTTGCAGTAACCTATTCATGGATTCACTTCTTCACGGTATGATTTTTCCGCGATTGAGTAGGTCCATTTCACAGGGCATTCACAACTGTGCCTGCACGAACTGACAGTCATGAATATTCAAACTAGACAGTCATGAATATGCAAATTTGCCCCACCCTCAGTGCCGCCACAGGAACTGGTGGCACACTACTCTACTGGCCGGCGCCACACCAGACTCACAGCTCAGAGCACCCAGGCGCAGGGCTCTTGGGGCAGTGGTAGAACTCTTCTCTGATATCAAGCATGTGTCCATGAGGAGTTGCTGGTGCCACCATCTGCACCATGATCAGCAGCTGCACACACAGCCTGCCCAGGCAGCACCGCTCGAGAAAGAGCAGGGCCAGTGGGACAGTGCCCCTTCTCCCAGACAGTGCCGCTGCTGTGCCCTGAGTGGCAGCAGTGGCGGCAGTGGTGGTGCAAGGGATGGATATCACAAGTGTTTCTTTTCACAGTGAGGCCCCCTACTCCTGCTGGCCACAATGCGGGGCTTCCCCCCTAGTCCTGGCGGCAGGATGGCTGGGCTGGTATCCTAGGGGCGGCCCCAGCATTGCATTGTTTCCATGGAAACAGGAGGTAGGTGGGTGCCCAGGTACTGTCGCAGCTCGTCCCCTTCCTACCCACAAGAGAAACAAGGCAAGGCAACCATTCGCAAGCACAATGCTGGAATCATGCTGGAAAGTTAAGCTTGAATTCCCTGCTGGCTGTTGGGCTTGTCATTAGGCTCATACTATACATTTTAGGTGGGACCCTCAGAGCACCTGCTTGGCCACTGACTAGGCCAGTGCTGTTGCAAGGACCTGGCCAGGCACAGCCAGCTGCTTGCCCTCTTCCACCCAAGTTGAGGGGGGCAAGGGTGGCAAGAGCTGTTTAAACATGTGCTCATGGGGTCCCAGAGGCGCAAGGGTCCTCCTGCATCCCCCCCGGGATGATTTACACAGTTATGTAAGAGTTACACACTCTTGGTGTAAACATGGTGTCCTAGACCAGACACCACATCTACCCTAAGTATGGCAAGAGCACGTCTACCCATCTAGAGAGACACCGAGACAGCAGCACAGGCAGCTCCCCGCACCAGCGTCCCTGGCCAAGTGAAAATCGTTTTTTTCCCAGCAGAGGGTGGCTGCGGGCACCAGGAAGTGCCGACACAAACACTGACACACAGCAGGGCAGTGCCAAAACAGTGCTGGAGCACATTGGGGCTGAGGTGGGTGGTGTGAGTGGGCAGAGCAAATTTGAATATTAATGCACTGTCTATATATGTACATGGATGGAGGGCTTTGCAGCGGCAGGGAGGACCAGACCTGTGGGACCACAATAAAAGAGGGTCAAGTATCATTCTGGGTAAAGTTCTTTCTATAAGGAGATCACCGTGTCCTGCAAAGAACGAAAGAGAACAGCATGCCACTCAGTGCTTAGGAAACAGATCGCTACCTTACAGTTCAGTTTACACAAAATGTGTCAGAAAAAGAGATTGCTGTAAAGGAGACCTGACTTGCCACAGGAGAATACAGTAGAGAAACTAGATCAAATTATTACCAAAAGAGCAAGAAATCGGACTGCATTAAATTACAGTAGTCCCCCATTACTCATGGGCTGTTGGGTCTGGCCCTCTTCACGTGAGTCCTGGAATCCGCGAAGATAGTGAATCCACTAAATATTCAAGTATGCCACGCCCATAGCCATGCCCCGTCCCCTAATAAGGTCTGGAGGACAGTCCTGAGAGTGGGCCTTGTCTCAGTTGCTTGAGTGCTCCCCTCCAGCAAGGGGGCGGGCAGCTGCTGCATTTGGCAGCAGGGCGAGCATTGGGGTGGGCAAGTGAGCGCCACAGCGGGCAAGCGCCAGCTGAGCGGCGGGCGAGCACTGGGACAGGCAAGTGCGGGGCGAGCACCGGCCACGGTGGGCACAGCCCCTAGGCTCTGTCGGGTCCCGGCCATGGGACTTGCTTGACTGTGGGCACACACAGGGCACCGCAGGCGTGGGAGGGGAAGGTGTCTCCCACTCCCGCACAGACACACACAATTCTCCACCAGCCTAGCAGAGAACAATGCCAAACATGCAGACACCCCGAGGGCCCCTGTTGCCTCCACTCGTAACAGCTCCAGCAGCTTCTCCAACTCCTTCCTGCCCGTTCCCGCTTGGCATGGCATGAGTGCCTGTCTCCCTCGCCCCGGCTCAGCACAGCCGGGCACCAGTCCGCCAGCCCCCACGGGACGGGGTAAGGTGCCTCCCGCCCTCATGTACAGACACGCACAACAGCAGCCCTGTCACCCCGTCTTGTAGCCCGGCGGAGGACAATTCCAGCCGTGCAAAAACACACATTTACACTAAACGCATCCTGGCCGCACCATGGTGGCTCCCAGCTGGGACCAGTTTACATATTCATGAGCAGACTGGGTTCGCAGTAGGTTCTGCACATTTTGCGGACGTGCCAGGTCCCACAGCTCACTGGAAAATCAACAGCGACTATTCGGATCCCGCACATTATGGATCGTGCCTATGCAGAGGATCACTGTAGTTAACCATGTCTATGAGTAGCTTCCAACAACTATATCCGCAGATGATTGATTGGGAAATATTATCTGAATAATTCTTTTTCTAAGGAAGGCAGTAATAGAAATTAATAGAAATGCAGTGTTATGAATTCCTGATTTGTTCTGGGCAGCAATAATTTTGTAAGTATTCTAATGAAAAAAGCTTTATCTGGATAGGAGGAATGTAATGCACTATAGTAGAGATCCCTCTTCTATTCCTACTTCTCTAATACTTTGCAAAGAAGCCTTGTTTACTATCATTCAGAGTTTGTTTGCTATCATTTAGACTTCCTCATTAATAACATTCTGGGGAGATGTCACCAAAGCATACAGAAACTGGTCACAAGTTTGGTTTGAATTTGCCATGTAATGCTAGCACAAATGTTTTTAAAATATCAAAAATTAATAATCGACATATCTACAAAACTAATTGTTTCAACATATCAGTATTTATGTATGTGACAGAAAAGTTGAAGAAAAGAAGGGCTACATCATCCAGATGAGAAATACAGATTCATGCTGCACTCCAGCTTCTTGGTAAGTTTTAAAGTACTGTTACTGAAGAGTTACACTACCCCTTCACTCTTCCCTAATACACTATGACTGAGGTTTTCTGAATATCTTTAGCTGAACCTGTTCATTGTGAGAGGCCTATATAGAAAAAGAAAGGTACAGGTTGATGGATGCCAAAGACATGAACCAGCTGGGATTAAAATGTTGTGTTTTAATGCAAAGTGGAAGTGTCTTCACCTAAAGACACTGAGGATCTAGTCACCTGTGCTGTGTTGTGGCTATGCTGCTTGGGATGGAGGATAATACAGATTTAAGTCCTCTCAGTGGAGAAAGGGTCTCCTAACTCTTCCCTTCTTCCTGGCCTGTCCAATATGAGGCGAAGCACCATCAGTAATACCACTAAGAATCTCATTTTCCATCACCCTGAGTTTTATTAGGGTGTAGCTAAAAATTAAAATACTTTACAAATGGCAAACTAATGACTAAATGCTACCAAGATATTTCAACTTTGGAGAATCAAAAATAAGACTTCCACAGTCTGGAGGAATTGGGTTCCATTCAATTTTCTGGATTTTAATCTTGGTGACAAGAAATAAAAATATTCAGAATTATTGTGTACGTAATTGATTTGACAGCTAAACAAAAAAATGCCTCAAACTGAAAACCAAAAATAAACAGGAAAAAACCCCTACTATAACACATCCCCTCCCAAGATTCTTTGTCCCGCCAAGCAGGGTTCTGTGTAATGCAATAGAAATGAGTGTCACCCTTCAAAGACAAAATCTTTCAGATTGTGTTGAATAATTCATCTTCTGTTTTCTGTCTGAATTTCATAACAATTCGTTGGCTTGTCAAGAATCCATGTGATCATGTAGAGCACATTTGGCTATATGTAAAGATGTTCAGCTTTCTCATGTGAGTTGTTGAGGTATGAAAATTGTGTCATTATGCATTAGATTTCAAGATGACATTTACTGATGGAGGTGAATGATCACTGAGGCAGAGTATTATCGTTGCTGCCATACCTCCTGCACCTTAAAAGAATGTTATTACTACATTTGCTGCTGTTTTCTTCTGTATAAAATGAAGACACTTGAACTAAAAATGTCATCTGTTGAGCACATATGCTTCTATTTTCAAAAATTTGGATAATTTAATTATATTATCTGTTACAAAATGTGCTTCATGCTAGAAGTGGTATTTGAAAAAATTATTTTAATTAATACTGAATTTTAATGCATGTCATAAAACATCTCTTTTTCCCAGACAGAATATGCTGACTTTGACTGATGTGATATACATAAACTAATCTAAAACAATAATTTAGTCTATTAACTACCACTTTTGCCAACTGGCAACATGCACCTTTTTTTGTGTTATGTATTTGGTGCCAGTGGATGCTGTATATCAGAACATATCTTCAGTTTCTCTTCTAAACTAGTGTTCTTTCTTCATTTACTACTACATCCTTTGCCTATTGCCTCAATTTCTTTACTAAGCTTACACCTTTAGACTGTGCTTCAAATCATTCCAAAAATCTTTGGGCGAACTTACGTATATCAGAGTTAAGTTAACATATATTAGAGTTACATACATCAGAGCTCTGTTAAATACCCAAAATACAGAAATATTTTTCAGCAATTTCCCCCCCCAAGTTCAATATTAATTCTGTTTCAATTTCATAAGACTGTGTGAATAGAGATAGCTACATTTCTATGAAATCTGTAGAAAATATGTACTTCTAAACTTGCCTATCAGAAACCTCTTTGCACCTTTTCACACTTGCCTATCTGAAACCTTTTNGGAAGGGAAGGGAAGGGAAGGGAAAATGCTAAAGACTAATGTGGACTATTCACAGAGGTAAGAAGTGTCTTACAGCTACGAAGACAGCTTACAGATAACTCTCCTAAATGTCCAAGTTCCATTGCTTTTCACAACATATTTCCCTGCATCTCAGAGAGATTTTGTCTGTATTTATTAATGCTTCCCTTAGGCCACAGAGGAGTTCCAGTCAATTAAAGAAAGATTTGTATGTGTTGTCTCCAAAAGGTCCCAGTACATGACAGAAGAGAGTAGGGACCAGTGGTGTCCTGAAGTGTGGATGTAGCTGTACTACCCAAATAGGACAAAATTGCCAGGTGCCAACTTTCCGTTCACATCTTGCCCATATGATGCACCAATGTCAAGTCTTCCCCTTCAACCACCGCCACTCCCTCCACCAGCACTGCTCCTAATTGCATTTAAAGTAACATGAAGTTCAAATTAACATGCAATTGTGACAGAAGGCAACCTTTCTTGAAGCTCAGCGTTTGCTAGTTGCCCATAGAAATTAGCTCCTTTTTCTTACATTAGACTGAAATTATTTTTATTTGTACTTGCTGATTTTTCAGTCTTTGTATTTGGGATATTTTAACACTATTGTTTTAACCCTCCTATATCCTGGAAGACATATAGGAAGACCATATAGGAAGACCATTAAATATAAGTAAATTCAGAAACATCACTTTGGCTAACATTAACACTGGACACTTCAGTGTGATTTTTAAAGATACTGGTGACTTTGTTGTTGTTCGAGCAATAGTAATAAAGACAAAGGAAGTGCTCTGCACACAGTGTGAAAAAAGCAGAACAATACAACTAAATGGAGCCCCCCTTCATCAAACATATTGACAATTTATGATTTTCTTTAGGTTTTTACCTAGCACTAAAGGTGGTCAATAACCTGTCCCACCTGTGAGAAACTGCCAGCACATGTAGCACTCGGGTCTTTCTTCTTACTCATCTGAAATGCATGACACAACAAGTACATGCCACAACAAACACATACCACAACAAGCAACAGCAGTCATCTGCGCTGTCCCCAGATTTTAAAAAAGGCTCATTTTATAGCCGTGCTGCACCTTTATATGTATTGATTGAAATTAATGAAAGCTCTGAACTATAGAACACAGGAAAGTGATTGAGAAAACAGGTAGAAACAAAATAGTATTGTGGAAGAATGGGAAGTTTTGGAAAAGACAGGGTACATGATTGCTCTGATATAAACTCCAAACAGTCATTCAGATAATAAGGTTAGAATTTAATTATTTCCATGTTATATATGAAGCTTCCAGGAAGTGAAGAAACAGCCCTGTCAGTTTCTGAATGGTCTTAAATACAATGCCTAAGAAGAATCAGAGATCAAATGAACACTATTTCCCGATGAATATTTTCCCCAGCAGAAGGTTTAAATGGAGAGACACACTTTGGCATTTAAAGGAATAGAATTTAAAGGACAACTGTTAGGTTTAACCTTTTACATGTCACGACCATTAAATGAATGAGACTATTGATAGACCAATGTAGAACTAATGTCTAGTTCACATCTGAGAACTGAAACTATCCTTTTAATGTTCTAACTGTTGACTCTTCCTGGGTAAGTGTCCTATTTATTCTATGTATGCTATCAATATTGTCATGGTTACAGTCCAGCAAATTATTAATACATATGTACAAAAATTCTGAGACTAGTTAGAATAAAAGTAAGCATCACAGGCTTGCACACTGCTTCTGTGCCTATTAAAAAAATAAAAAGCAAAGTTTAGAACAAAGAAGAAATCAGAATCATAGTTCAATAAAGATACATGTACTTCAAATAAGTAATTACTGGCTAAAACTTTATGAAATTAATTAGAACATTTTTACCAGATCTGATACATGTTCTATCCTTTAGTTATGTGCATAAAATTCTTATAATGGAACATTAGCTTCAGTGGGCTTCAGGAGTGAGCCAAATGAAGACTTTATAGTTAAACCAAATTCTTTTTTTCATTTTTAAGCTTTAAATCTCACTTACTAAAAATTGCATTTAAATAGCAAAAAAGACAAAGCATGGAATACTATAACTAAGATGTCTATTTGAATTATTCATTGTGTTCTGGAAAAATTAATTGATACAGAGAGAAAAATGAATGTCCAAGGAGTATTCCTTTTCATAATTTTCACTTTTCTTTGCCTTTTTTGTGAAAAAAAAAATTTAAAAAATCATTTTCTTATACCAAATGAGAAGTATCAAATATAATACAGAATAATTTCTACTATAAATACCCAAGTGGAGTTAAAATACTGCATACTGTATAATTACAATTTTTAATATTTAGCTTAAATTAAAACTACCTTAAATTATTTATTAGAATAAATTATCTATTAATTAAATTAAATTATTAATTAAAATACTTTATAATTTTATATTTTTATGGTTTTGCTTCAAAATTGTTATATTGTAAATGAACACCTTGTATGAGCCAGCAGTGTGGCCAGGTGGCTAAGAGGACCAATGGCATCCTGGCCTGTATCAGGAACAGTGAGGCCAGTAGGACTAGGGAAGTTATTCTTCCCCTGTACTCGGCGCTGGTCAGACCACATCGTGAGTACTGTATCCAGTTTTGGGCTCCCCACTTTAAGAAGGATGTTGAACTACTTGAGAGGGTCCAGGGAAGGGCGACAAGGATGGTGAAAGGACTGGAGAGCAAGCCCTATGGGGAGAGACTGTGGAAACTAGGTTTGTTCAGTCAGGAGAAGACGAGGCTCAGAGGTGACCTCATTGCTGTTTACAACTACCTGAGGGGAGGTTGCACTCAAGTGGGTGTAGATCTCTCAGGCTGCCAGCACCAGAACTAGAGGACATGATTCAGACTGCACCAGGGGAGCTTCGGACTGGATGTTAGGAAGAGGTTTTTCACAGAGAGAGTGATCTTTCAGTGGAATGGTCTGCCCAGGGAGGTGATGGAGTCATCATCCCTGGGGATGCTTAGGAAAAGACTGTATGAGGAACTCAGTGACATGGTGTAGATGATAGGAGGCTCGGATGGATGGAGCATGGCTCCGGGGTTGTGGGTTCGATCCCTGGGCAGGTATTCTCTTGGGAGTTGGACTAGGTGATCCTTGTGGGTCCCTTCCAACTTGGAATAACCTATGAAACCTGTGAAACTTTAAGAATTAAATAAGAGTTAATTTGCCTGTTTAGTTTGTACTCATTTAAAAAGGGCTTTACAAAACATATTACATATTCCAATTGTATCACTAAAGCCACACTTTCTTGTTTAATAGGAAAAAGCCCAACAAACCAAAACAAACTGAAAAAAGAAAAAAACCTATCAAAGCTGTAAGTTCAGAGATAAGAAAATGTTATACAAAACCCCTAATGTATTGGCACCTTGATCTGCTGAACCTTATATTGGGTGACCAGATAATTGGAGCTGATTCAAAATGCTTTTGCCCTTCCTTGATGCTGGATATAAAATCTGAATTAGAAGGTGTAGGAAGGATGTGGTCTTTGGTTACACCATACTGCCAGCTGTTCTGAGCCTCATGCACATAAGTCAGGGGAACTGTGAATTGTCCATTTCATGATCACCTGCTCATGTTCCTGAGACAGTATCAGTGGTTTAACCCTTATAAAATCTACTGGAATAGCATTCTAGTTTTAATCTGACCACAAGGTCAAGATGAAGGCTGAGAAAAACACTTCCAAAATGCCAGTCAAGATGGTGACAGTGCTACAGGGTTCCCAAGATGGACTGTGCCTGACATGGTGTGAAAATCTCTATATGACCGGTACAATGGTCACAAGTGTGATCTGCTTGCTGCTTGCAAATCTAGTAATGAAAATTCACCTGTAGAAACAAAGTAACTGGCCAGTCAAAAATACCTTTATACTTCTACTTTTACATCATCTAGGCCATGTCACTGGGTTCCTCATCCAGTCTTTTCTTAAACACCTGCAGGGATGGCAACTCTGCCACCTCCCTGGGCAGACCATTCCACTGAGGGATCACTCTCTCTGAGAAAAAGCTCCTCCTAACATCCAACCTAAACCTCCCCTGGCACAGCTTGAGGCCATGCCCTCTTGTTCTGGTGCTGGCAGCCTGAGAGAAGAGATTTACATCCACCTGACTGCAACCTCCCTTCAGGTAGTTGTAAACAGCAATGAGGTCACCTCTGAGCCTCCTCTTCTCCAGCCTGAACAACCCCAGTTCCCGCAGTCGCTCCCCCCAGGACTTGTTCTCCAGTCCTTTCACCATCCCTGTCACCCTTCTCTGGACCCCCTCAAGCAGTTCAACATCCTTCTTAAACTCTGGTTTGAGAATATTATCCTTGTCTGCCTATTATCTACCAATAATTTGTACTAATCAAACCATCCCCCTTATTGCTGAGACTCCTCTGCTCTTTAGGGCTTGTTTCCTCTTACTATCACTTTTCATGTGAAACAATAATTCTTGAGGCAGAAATGTTTCAAGGAGCAGGAGATGCTGTGTTTTCTTCCTAACTGCATCATTGACCCTGTTACAAGCAAGACATCCTACCTTCCTGCTTCTTTCCTTAACCTCCATCCAAGTCCTTAACCTTAAGATTCCACACTTGAAAATATAAATGGTGTTCAAAACACTGGGTATACAGCTAGATTAATTCACTTCTTTCAGCCAAACTGCACCAGGAAACCTAATAAACATGTATTCCTGCAGACTGAAAAGTGTATGAACTTGTGTAATGTTGAGGATCTTCTGAGGTAGGATGAATGCATTAAAGTTTGTTGAAGCCTACCACAAAACCCAAACCTGCAACATCTCTCTGTCTATACAGCAATTTACAAGAGGAGTCACCGTATTTCTCATTATATACAGAAAAAAACCCAACCCAGAAGTTAGCAAATATACTGAAATCAGCCATGGAAGGCCACCTAATATGAACAACATGAATATGAAAATATTAACAGGAAAAAAATCCAGTAATGAATAAGTAAGGCCTAGATATCCCTGAAAAAAACAAATTATCTGTGAGAGTTTGCCCTAAGAGGTCATAAAAACTAACACAGACTACAAAATTGTTATGAATGCTGATCTATACTAACTTGGTGTCTTACTATAACCATACCCCAATAACTGTAGACATGGACTTTGCAAGTGGTATCTAAGCTGTGCACGGTTCTAAATCGGCTGTTAAAAAGCTGAACCATTAGACTAACTATCCATCAAGAGAAATAAAGAAACTCAAACAATTTATAGAAATATTTGTTTACTCTGGGGAAAATGCCTCTGGTTTACTCTCATAAGCAAGATTATCTTCCTAGGATTGGTGGATGAACTAGCAAAATCTGATTTCCTCAAAATACTTAGTAGATAAGGGAAGGCAAACTTCTGAATTTGGCATATGTGAAGTTGTTGTAATCAGGCCTTTCACATTGTCCTAACCATCTTTGGTAACCAACATGATCATCATCTGCAGAAATTGAGAAGGTGATCATAGACATGAATGGAAGTAAGCCAGTAGGAACAGATGGCTTTTATAGCCAGTTACATTTATCAACATTAAAATCTAGAAAGACCTAGAAAAAATGCTGGAAATCTGCTGTGATTTCTTGGAATCAAAGCTTATATCCAGCTTTAAGGTAGACATCAAAAATAGTTTTCATTTGCTAAATAAGGAAACGGCCAGGTTGAGATTGTCCTAATAACTCCGGGCATTTGTGAGTTCCAGCAGGCAGAATACAACCAGAATATGCAACAGTGCTTGAAAATGTTATAGAAATATTGTTAGGAAACTAACAGGGGTTTATATGGCCTTCTTGTCATAAAGCAGGATCAGCTATAGATGCCTCTCAATCAGAGTGTCCCTGTCTGCCATGCGGGAGACCAGGGTTTGATTCCTGCTGGGTAGGCAGTGGTGTGGTTAAAGAGTTGGACTCGATGATCCTTGTGGGTCCCTTCCAACTCACAATCTGTAAATGCCAATGGCTTGTCTGGGTTATGAATTAACCGTACAGTAAGACCGGAGACAGCTGAAAAGCTCAGCATGAGCCAGCTCATGTTCATGAGCAGAAGAGTTGGGTTGTGTTCGCAGGACTGAAACACTGTCTGACTCCACGCCTGCCAGGTCCTCACCCTCCACAGTCACCATTGTCACCAGGCCACCTCCATGCATTCTCATGGTGTGATCCCAATGGCAAAATTTGCAGTCATCCAGTATGGCCTGGAGTTTTGAGGTAGGGTTTGGATATTTTGGTTTTGTGTCTTTCCCTTTTCATGTTACTCTTAATAATCACGACTTGACTAGGCCCACACGTATGAATGTACCTGATGAAGTGAAATTTCTCTAACACAGATGATATATTTTGAAGATGTTTTATAGGTATAATCCTTCTAGAAAAAGAGAAGGGGGAGATCTTAACTGCCACTGATGTTGTCATTATAAATCTTTTTTCAGTGGTTGCTGCTTCCTTGTAATTCAAAAATCTCCTTTCAGTATTTGATTGAGCTGTAAACCAGAGGACAAGCCATTTTGCCTCTGTTTGAATCAGTCATTTGAAGAATTTCAAGCTCAGATAAGTTTTGATGAGTTTGAGCTGAAACAGAAAATATTACAGCTGGGCCCTGGCTTACCTTGAGAAGCAGCTACCCACAAGCTTTGTTTGTACCCACCAGCTTCAGCCTTTCCTTCAAGAGTTCAAAGCTGTTCAGAATAGAAAGAACCTTGTCTAGAACTCTATGAACTTCTCATGGACCTACTAAGCTAGAATTAGCTATGACAAACTCTAGTTCACATCCAGCATATCCCTGATCCTGTTTGATTTCATCTATTTTATACTGCAGTTATTGATACACAGCAGATTGCAGTGAAGTAAACACAGTATTTTGAGATTTATAGTTTAACATTTAAAATCCTATCAGTATGCAGCACTATAAATAGAATTGTGGATGCTGATCTAATCCCCCTACCTTTCTGGTGGCCAGATTTTTTTTAATAAAAATGCAAATGATCCCTAGAATGACATACCAGTTTAAAAGACTTCTACTTTTCTTCTGCAATCTGACAGCAAATTGTTTTGCTTTGCTAAGAATGCTTATTTGTTAAGAATATTTTCTTTGTGCTAAAGAAGCTAAAACCAACGTGACCTTGTGTGATCAATTTAAACACAGCAAAGCATTTCTGGATATAGCAGTTATTTATTACAATATGCTCCTGGTAGATAGCCTTAAATAGATATTGACTCCACAGCTCCTCAAACTTGCACTTTTCAAGTTATATATTATAACGTGTTAAGATCTGAACAAATCCTTAGGTTGAATGCACAATTTCAGTGATTTATGTACAATATGAAGTACTACACCTGTATATGGCCATTCCTATTTATTTACAATTTTTTAATATATAGCTTTATATATAAATATATAAATATAAATATATAGCTTTAGAGAAAACATTCACAAGTAAATTAGACATGCAATTGTATTTTAAAATTACTTACGCAGTTGCTCTGAGGCCATTAAAAACACAGACCTTTTTACTTCTATGTTCCATTTGAGCAATCAAAGATGTATTAGGAAAAAGCTACAAGCAATTCTGCCTGTTAGTTATTTGAGACCTAAATTGTGTACTGAGCTGTCCCAAGCTAAGGATTCAACTGAGAGGAAAAGCTTATAGGGCTAAAACTCCCCTCTGGGACTTCCTGGTGGGATATTTATTTCTTATTAAACAGTTCAAAAAAATCATACAAAGATTGTTTCTATTAAAATGAATTTTTATATTCACTTTCCCAATTTCCTGCCATTTTCCATTTCAGGGTTTTGAAACACCTTGCAGATACTAACGTAATAAGCCCATGATATCTCTGTGAAGATGAGAGAAATTATTCTCATGTGGTTTAGACTGATTCAGCACTGCTTGTATTAGTGGCAGGTTTCATCTAGATCCATTTTTTTTTCTGGTAGTAGAGACAGCTCATGTGTATAACCTATTTATGAAGGAGTTTATGTCAAGAGACTGCTATAAAAGAGGACATAAATGATGTTAGGAGAGTAAACATTTGTGAAAGAAGTACAACTTTTGTATTAAAAACACCAATGTTCCCAAAATCCATATATATAGAGAGAGGGAGAGAGTTACCAGTATATACCATCACAGTGGAAACAGTCTTTTGAACTGAAATTGGGACATTTTGATGTTTTTATTTAGTGTTAGGGGTGGGGAGAGATGTTTTCATTTTTAGAAGAATAAATGTTATCTTCATCTATGTCATAAATTGTCATTATTGTGAATATCCAACTTACAGGAGATTTATGCTGAACATCTCTTTCTCACATGGGTAGACTTATCAGTAGGAAGAGGAGTACAGGACTGAGAAACCAGTGAAAGAGGTAGTAGTTTTCTCATAGCACTGTGTGGTTTTGCAAAAGCTCCACACTCCATAATAACCGAGCAAGCCATACAGCTCCACTCAGTAACTGCTGCAACTTCATCCAGATTAGATGTGGCTTCAGTACAACACTAACATTACAGGAAAAGAACCACAGGAAATTTTAGATGTTACAGCCTGTTTATCAGAATGCTTTTCTTCCTCCCACAGTTGTACTCAGCAATATTTACTAACCTGTTTCTGGGGGAAATAAGGAGTTGGATTTCACTTCAGGAGCTGAATCCATTTACTCCTAAGCTATTTGGATGACTAGAACCCTTAATAAATAAGAACATAGGAGCGGGGTAAGTGAATTTCCTGGTAAGGATACGTTACTGCTTCTTGCTGGGGAAAGCAAGAATATTCACCTTTCCTATAAAGAATTTCCAAGGAGTACCTTATTGCACCTAGGGACTCTTCCTGGGTTTGGGGCAAGAGAATTCCCTACCTTTCCTCTTGAATCTGTGATATTGTGCAATGAAGTATTTAGACTCCCAGGGCCAGAAAATGGAAATATAATGAACAATTTGTGACTTGTACCTAAAGGGTGAGGCATAAGGAGACAAGAACACTAAATTTTGGTCCTTGTTCCATACATATTTCCTTATTTTTCTCCCTTACATGCAGCTATCACTGGATAAACAGTGTATGAAGGAGGGTACTAATCCTGTTCACAGCTGAAGCCTCTCCGACTTGGCAGTCAGCTCAAAAGTTTGTTCTCTTTTTCTCAGGGTCCTACAACGTTCTTATCTAAGCTGTCCATAGCTTTCCTCTTCATCTGTTTTTGTACTGCTTCTGGCACTTCTTTGTTCATTCCCACACAAGCAAACAGGCACAGTAGGTCCAGTGAATTCTTTGTGCATTGAATATACTGAACATCAGTACAGTACATGACGGGTAGGTCTGGCATGTCTGGGAATATACTGAACTGCCTGAGCATGCAATCCAACACGTCTGGGATTTCCACAGTGGCTATGTTCACAAGTCCTGGAAAAATACCTACATATTTTTAATAGACCAATTCATTTTTCCACATGAGGGGATTAATACACTGTAATCAGTTCACTTTTCATCTTTCAATAAACTAAGCTTATTAAATTCAAGCCTCTGATTATGTATTGCATTGTACAGCATCCTCTCTAGCAATGAAATCACTATTGTGAATACTTTATGCACAATCTCAGATTTGTGAATAGTATTTTAAAAATACAGTTGCCAGAACTGTATGCCTCATTCAAAAAGCAATCTCAGCGATGCTATCTATACATAGAAGGCAAAAACCCTTCATGCACCTCGTCAGTCAAAGACATGACCAAAAGGCAGTACATATTTCCAGTTCAGAGGAAACAGTATGTTTTTACAAACTGCTCTCATCCAAATCACAGAGGGCTTTTTGGTGGAAACTTCTGGTGAATCAAAAGTACTCTGACCCCTGCAGGTGCTTCGACAAACTGACACGAGAAGGCTGAGCATGAGGGAAGCAGGAACCTGCATTTTTGAGGATATAGCACAAAAGTTACTGCTTGGTGTATTGCTTCAGCTGGGACTATTGCCTTTCGTCATAACATTCAGACTTTGAGCCCTTGTCTAATATGACCTTCGGGGTGCTTTCCTGACCTACTGCTTTCTAGAATTCATGAACACACAATGTTTTTTATTGTTCTCAAAGTACACATTGGGTTTGTTTATACCAAAACACAGCACCTTCAGTGAGATCAGCTTGTCATTTACTTTCCATATCTGTTAAAAATATATCACGGTATTAGTTCAAATACCACCGCCCAGTAGATTGCTGCTCGTCAACTCATTTTTGAGATGTGTCAGCTAAATGGCCTGAATCTGTGTAATGTATGCTGTATTGACAGTGTTTGACCACAATAATGGGGTTTCACCGAAAAACAAACCTTGCAAACTATTGAGACTCAGTAAAACATTGTAGCCCTTGAAAAATAATCCCCTACAATTTAGTTTAATTTCTGAACAGTTACAGGCTGCTACTCTGCTATGATAAAAACATTATTATTTTTAAAAATAAGACAAATATGGCAAATGCTTTCTTTCAGACAAATATGGAAATGTTATTTTTCAACATCACATTACACAGCTGCACTGTTCCCATTAGCTAGTAACAGGGAACCTTGGCTACCAGTACGCATTTAAACTGGACTGAACAACAGTGAATTACAGCACTTTTAAAACACACTGAAAAGATACACTAGTCCTGAGAAACATTTATACTCCAGTTTCCTCTATTCCTGGTGACTACTTGTCCTACACCTTGCCGGTGGAGAGCTTTGCCCTTCAATAGCAGCTCCTCGGTTGACATTAGAACCATTTCCTTCCGCCAAAGTGAACGAACATGTGGGACTGGAGAAACTGTAGAAGCCATACCTTGGCCCCATCCATAATAACCTATATTATGGTTCCAGAACCTCTTCCTCAAATCGCTGGCACGGGTACGGGCAACCCAAGCCTTCCAGGCTGAGAAACCTGCAGCTGACACAACCCGCCTGCGGAGCCAGTGGCTTCATCCCCTGATGGGCCACAGTTCCGAGCATTACTGACCGCCGGGTGCGTCGTTCCCAGAGGTGCCTTCGCACCTTGGGCAGTGCAGGCTACGGCAGCGGCAGGTCCTGCGCCGAGATTACACCGAGGGGCTGCCTTGTGCAGCCAGCTGCCTCCCGTTCTCCCGCCCTCTCCTCCGCCCGAGCGCAGATACGGCAGCAGTTTGTCCTTCGGCAACATCGTTCCTTCTGATTTCCCTTCGGGCGCCCCTTCACCGCAGCTCGGGCGGCACCTCCCCGGCCCGTGCAGCCCCGGCGCACCGAGCGGCGCAGGGTGGCGGCAGCCCGGCCGGCTCGGGGAAGC
>WEKX01005651.1:0-23436 GCA_013390025.1 Pitta sordida | reverse complement strand
CGGGAAGGGGCCGCGGCACGCTTGGGTCCGCCGCCCGGCGAGGGGGCTTCCGCGGGGCTCCCCACCGGCCCAGGCCGGGCTGCGGCGGCTGGGATGTACCTGGCAGCGGTGTCGGCGGGGAGGAAACGCCCGGGCGGAGACGGCGGCTGGCACCTGGCAGCGGCGGGGTGGCTGCTCCTGCTGGCCCTGCTGCTGGGCGAGTCGGGGACGCGGGCTCTCGTCTGCTTGCCCTGCGACGAATCCAAATGCGAAGAGCCGAAGAGCTGCCCCGGTAGCATCGTGCTGGGGATCTGCGGTTGCTGTTTCATGTGCGCTCGGCAGCGGAACGAGAGCTGCGGGGGAGTCTATGGGCTGCACGGGGCTTGCGACCGGGGCTTGCGCTGTGTCATCCGGCCGCCGCTCAACGGGGACTCCATCACCGAGTACGAAGTGGGCGTCTGCGAAGGTGAGAGGCGGCGGGACATCATCTATCCCTCTGTCCATCTCCCGGGCTGGGGATACCCGCTTGAGCGGCGGGAAGGCGGGAGGGCGCACCGGAGCCCTAAGATGTCTTAGGCGCTGGTGCCCTATCCTTCCCTTCCCGCCCGGCCGCCTGTCCCATCTTGTGGGAGCGTGTCTTGTGACCCTCTGGGCCTAAAAAACCCACCAAAACAAAACAAAAAGCCCCTACTTAGAAGTTTTACGCTTAATTTTCTTACCCTAAACTTCAAGGCTCTTCCAATTCTCCCCGTAGCGCGTCACTGGTTTGCTAATGGCTTATGTCAGCTACTGATGCCCAACTAAAAATCCTTGATGAAGGACTCGGGAAGGGTTTGGCAGATGGAGATCGACGGAGGTCAGCTGTGCACACATGATGCCTATTCCGGATTCCCTCCTCTGTAGGCAAACAACAAAGGCTGATCATCTGTTGTAAAGTTTTCCTTCCTATTCCTGTCACTTAATATCTCCCTGCCCGTCCTTCTCGGTATATGATGGTAAGAAGTGTCTTTTTACCTGCTGGAGCGTCAAGCTGGTGGGAGAAATACCTCTGGCGGAACTACTCTCAAAGTCACTTCAGCTTCCGACCATCTACTTATGAGGTGATGAATTGGCATGAAATGCAAAAGAAGTTCATCCCCCCCTGCTCCTTTTTTATCTATCCAGAGTGCCTAAGATTTATTTTTTTCTATGCTATAAATTAACAAAAGACCAGAGGCAGATTTTTAGTCTCTTTCTCTTGTACCTCCAGTTCCCTTTCCCCCAAGTTGAGGAAAACATGGCGCTGAAAAGAGATCACAAATAACCAGTAGTTTGGGATATGTATAAATGTATATGTGACTCGGAGCGGGAGCTTCGGCAATTCTGGAAGAGGAAGATGGTCTCTTCTCGGCGGGTAGAGGGCAGTAGAAAGTCCAGAGAGGCAGTATCTGTCAAAAAAACTTGCATTTAAAATGATGCACTACTTTGAGAAAGCTAAATCTGATCATTTTTAGTGACCTTTGTCACCGACCTTTGTCCTGGCTCTCATTATTAGTTTAAAACTCTGTAACAAATAAATTGCAAACCGCAGCAGAACGGGGCAGTGTGTGCTGCCTGTGCAACAACTAATGCCATTAGCCTCCACAGCTGAAACTCCAGGGTTAAAAGCTGTGTTGTTAAACAATTAAATATGGCCCTAAACTGTTTTGAAGACCTTGACTGAGGCCGTGTTGGTGAATATGTACATTTTTGTAGTCTTTGCCTCTGATAACAAAAATGGGGTTGAATGGCTGTTTTCTGATCGTGGTGAGCTGAACAGCTGTGCAGTTTACAGGCACACGTGCAACAGGCTAGGGTGGTGATGCCTGGTATGTGAGTGGTATTAAGCCATGCCTTTATCCATTAATGGAATAACAGCTGCTATTTTTGTTGTTGTTGTCTTGTCCACTGGGAGTGCAAACCCTTTCCTACCCCAGTTCAGGGAGGATGAAATGGAAGTGTCTTACACAACTGTGTGAATAGAAATTCGTGGTTTTGCTCTCCTTCCAGTCTCTTTCGCTGCAGTTTTTTACACTGAAATGACCCCTACTGGCTACAGTTATAAGCATGATTTTTGTATCACTTTTGAAGCTTCCTCAGTGTCTTATTTCAGAGTATCAACACATACTAGGCTACAGGAAACATTGAGAACTGGAATAGCAACAGGTATTACAAGAAGTACTAACTTAGTTTTAGTATTTATTGCACGTCTCATAAGTGAGATCTGTAACTCCCGAAGGAGAAGTCTCCATGGCATCTGTTACTGGTAGCTTCTCTTCCTGAAATTTACAAATGGACTGTTCTTTGTTAAAGCACTGTTTGTTACTGAAATCTGTTGCTGGTTCTGATTTGTTTTCTCCTTTCTCCTTCTAAAACCTCAAGGAAGTTCTCATTCATTTTGCTGCCTTAACTATTCACATCTGTATGCAGTTCCAAGGCTCCATTTGTGTCATTATCCCCAAGTAGGTAAATGCCCTTCCTGAATGCAGTTATACTCTTAGTAAACAATTCTGATGTTAGCATCCCCTGGTGTTGGTGGCTACCCCTGCTGAAAGATATTCTTGAGAACCTGCACACGTCCAGCTTCTGTTGGCTTTACAGGGATGCTGCTGGATTGGCTCACTGAGGTGCTGAGAGCCTGCAGCTCCTTCCAAGAGTCTTAACAATGAAAAATTTTGAATGCAAAGTAGGAACTGCCCTTGCTCTCTGCCTTTGAAGGTAGTCCTAGGGCCACCACTGGATTAGACTGAGGCTGTCCAGAAATACCTGGGGCTTGGCTCCTGCAGCTGGGCAGGGCTCTGGCTTCCTGGTGGATTTGAGAGCCTTGGGAAAATCCTACCAAAGAAGTTTGGTTACTCTGTGAAGGCATTTCTTGTGCTGACTCTCGGTTTCTATGCTTCCCTGGTTTCTGATGCTATTAGATGGAGTGGCTTAGATTGCTTTGCTAAACTCTTCAAAGAGATGACAATAGCATATATGTAATATAACACTGAAAATGAGCTGAAGTTACTTTTAACTCAGTAATAGAAACATAAGTTTTTGTAATATATTTGAAATGCATAGTTGTTAAAGCCTCTAGTCTCACAGTGTTCTTAGATTCCTTTTAGAATATGCTTCCACATATGTTAGCCTCTTAGAAGATGTTGAAAGAACGGATTTCTATGCCAGTAGCTTTCCAATAATATGTAGTGTTTTGGTTTAGTGTTTTGTTTTTAGGGGTTTGGATGTGTTTGTTTTTTTGAGAGGAGTGAGTGGTACAATTGTAGCTGTATTCTTTTTGCTTACTGTAGGTAGTTTAAGGCTTGCCTTGAATACTTGAGGTTTATCTGCCCAGTGCATAGCTTCTGAACTGGAGGTCCTTTAGGACTAGGAACAAGTTGCTGTAGTAGATTTTAGGCAAATATCGGGAAGTATGTAGGTTAATCTGTTAGGACGGTGGCAGAAGCTTGCCTTACTATGGCTAATCCTAGTCTCTTTTACTCAACTTGGACGCTTGAAGTGTTACAGTCTCTGACTGCTTGTTGAGGCAAGCTAGGAGAGCTCGAATGTATCCATCATTGCTTTCTCCACCTTTAAGCCTGCTGTGAGCTGGTTTTCCTCCCTTACAATAAAAAAAGCTAAGATTGTTTTTGTTTAGGCATTGGTTTACATATATGCTAATGGGAGTTCTTTCCTGCTTTTCTGAAGTTAGAATAACTTGCTTGCAGACTTGATAGCGTTTTTTTTCACAAGTAGTGCTTATACTTGTACCTTCTGTAGCTAGTACCCTTGGGAGAACCTTGTTCTCAGGTTTTTTTTGGTCCTGTGCTCTCTGTCTAGTGTGTCAGTAGACCCAAAGCCCTCAACTCGATGCTTTGTCTCCAGACAGGCTTCTATACAACATGCTTGGCTTCTTGCCTCTGATGCAGTCCAGTCCCCTAAAGATCAGGCAGTATTTTGCTTGCAGTACAAGTTACTGAAGTTTGAGTAATTTAGAAGTCCCCATGTGGGTAACCCAGTTGTTTGTATCTCTTTGGACTGGAACAGTGTTGCCCAGATTTGTTAACATTTCCCCAGCCATTCACTACATAACAGAGTAGGAAAAAAACTCCAACCAAATGAAATATCCAAGTGGTTCTGATGTCCCTGTGTGCACAGAGAACTTCCTCCAGTAAAGTGTTAGAACTCGTGGTCTAGCTGTGTTCGGTATTAAGTGGTGCACCAAATGGCTGTTGGCATGAAGAGAGTCAAAATAGTTTGTTCAAAGGCTGTCAACTATTCAGACTATCAGGGAAACAAATGGAAAAATTTTTTATGTTGTCAAAAAAGAAAATCAGAAAAATTATTTAACTTGTGAAACCAGAATGAGAAATAGTTCTTTGATGGTGAATGTTCAGCTTCTGATATGCTAGTCTTCATTAAATTTAATGATCCCCCTCCCCTGCTCCCCCTCAGAAAACACTTAGTAGGAGCACACTTTTTTTACATACAGATTGGATAATTTATAAGCTATTTCTGCTCTGTATTCTGTCTATGCGGAAATCTCAGTATCAGTGAGAACATGTATCTTCGAGTGTGGCATGGAATTTGAATTGGATCAGGTGCTTATTTGACTTGGAAATGGTTTCCTCTCTGTTTCTGGGCATCATATTTCAATTTTAGAAATCACTTGGTTCCAGCAATGGAAAAGTTTAACAGATATGAGGGGTTATTGATGCAGGAATTGGTAGCTTTTGCTGTTGTGTGTCGGCACAGTTAATTTAAAACTAGAAATCTCACTGTGGATAGGCTGAATTACTAAGTATTTTAATTTCTGTAAAAGAAATATTTTCTATTTATTTTTATTTTTTAAAACCTTGCATAAGCAGCCACTGCTTATGTTTATTTTTCCACATAAAAAGTGGTTATTTCATCAAGTTCCCCAAAATCATACTGCTTATATGAATTTTTTTCTTTTAAACTACCTTGAGACTCACCCCTAGGCATGTTTGCTGGTTTAAGTACCCTCTAGCTGATTCAAGGATTCCTGCATAATTTAATTTCTTGCCTAGTACTTAGTCAAGCAAAATGTCATTTTACTGACAGGTGTATTATGCAATAATTAATCCATTAATATGGTTCAAAAATGCTTTCCTCCTCCCTTCTTTCCTTTGTGCCTCCCTCAAACATTTTTTGTCTCAATAGGTAAAGTTTATAGCACCTTGCAGGCAGAACGAAATGTTTCTGTGTTTGAATGGATTAAATACTTTGTAGAGGTGACCTATTAAATATCTCTTGTGACTTATAAACTGCTTTCATTTGAGAATGCATTTAATCCACAGGGAATGTAAATTTGCAAATGGTGAACTGAAGGTTTTGCCTGAGACTGAGTGACACCAGTTGTGCGGTCTTACAATATTGGAATTTGGAAAATGACTGATACTGACATGGAAAGCTTATGTACGTATATGGAGAAACTTACCAACATAAACTAAGATGGGAAGATAACTTTGGGTGAAGGATAAGATTAAATTCCACATAAGCATGGGGATTAAAAAATGGTCCCTGAGGGAGCTCTTGTCTGAACAGACTAGTTTGGCCTTGTCTGAGGGAAGTAAGCCCTTAGTGATGTTTTGAGATGAATGGAAGCAGTTGACACCTTTACCAGAGGCAATATTCAGTCCCAAGCAGCATTCACTGGATATACTGGGCACTTAACATCTGAATCTGCAAATCATGTTAACACCTTATGAGTCATGAGTTTACAAGTCTGTAATAGAGAAACAAACTGGAACACATGGTTGTGGACTGGAGGAAAAGCACTGGTTGGCAGGCACGCAGGAATTCCTATGTTCTTACTCATTTCCTAAACTTTAAGCCTTGTATAGCCAGCTACTGTGATAGTTGGGCTTCAGTTATTGGTTGTGGTTTTTTGTTTGTTTGTGTGGATTCCTTTGTTTTTTATTAGTGAGAAAACTAGGAAGTGTAATGTGTCTAAATCCAAGAGAGCCCATTCTGTTGGGTCACTTGTCCTTGAAGTGAATTAAACTTCAGTGTTTTGCTACAGGTACTCTCTTCAGCTTTTTTTCCAAGAAAGGCTGGATGTGAGCATATTGGAGGTATTTCTTCCCCTTACTAATGGGCTGTTAATAAAAAGCTGGGGTCATCCTGATAATGGTGTCGTGCATAAAGTGTCTTTCAACAAACCAACTCGATGTCCATCTCTAAGCTTTGATGCTAGTTCTGAATCCAAGGTAGAGTTTTTTATGTGGTCTCCTGTGGGTAAGAAATTGTGTGCAGTTCTTCTGAAAGATCTTGCAATTATGGTGTTCAGTGATGCTGCATTAATAACTGGAGGGAAAGGCAACAAAATGTTTAAGATACCAAGTTCCTTCTAATAGTGTGGACTGTTCTTGGTGTAGGTTGCTTAAAACATAGCCTTGTTTGAGAATTTGTCTTTGGAAAAACTTTTCCTATTCCTGTTAGCTTTGCCTAGCAGCTTCAGCAAGCTGCCAACCAGCTATGTGTTTGCAATGAAGCAAATGCATGCTGCTGTATGTGCAGGCTTCTGAAGTGTGTGGGTACAGAGTGCAACTTGAAAAAAAAAAAAGGAATTTTAACCCCTCTTGGAAAATGGTCACAAAGGTTTGGCCCTTTTCTGAGGCCTTAGCAATTCTTTTTGTAAAGAGTTTTCTAGAGCTAGAGGAAAAATCTGCTACAACAGCTGAAACGCTCCTGTCTGTACTCATTCTCATCAGGGGAGTACTGACACAGGCTGGCTCTGATCAATTAAACCCTGGGACACCGAGTGGCATTTTCAGACTGCTATTTACAAACAAAACGTGGTTCTGATCATAGTTTTAAAAGAATTTATTAAGTCTTTTTTCAAGTGTGTAAATGTCTAGAAGTCAGACTTCAAAGCTAATGATTTATCCTTTTTTGACCGTGTTTGGGGAAGGAAGGCTATTGAAAGTACCATTCAGTTTTGTTGTGGGGGACCCTAATAGTGAAATTCATAAAAATAAGAAAAGTAAAACTAAACACGCTGCCACCCTTCCGTCCCCTGCCTGCCCCCGGCCGCCCAGACAGATTTGGGAAGGGAAAACTTTAAAACCTGAAATAGTTGTCTGCATCACATGCTTCACTTAAAATTTCCATTTATCTCCTTGCTGTCCTCAAGGCTTCTGTGAAGTTTCTGATAACTGAGTGGAAAGCCGGTCTGTTTAAATACTTTCTGCATTCCTTAGTATGAAATAATTGTCTTGAGACACATGCTGAGTTGCTGCAGTGAAATTTTTTTTTTTTGCTATATTGGGGATTTAATCACCTGAGGTACATGCTCTGGTCTAGATAAGATAAAGCAGGCAGTCAAATTTTAGACAAGACTTATATGTATGTGTTCCTGAGGTATCTAAATGTTATGGTGCAGTTTTGTGTTCTAGCTTTGACTAGAAATTTTCTCAGAAGGCTACAGAATTCTTTTGTACTACTGTACATTCTACTCAAGACTTGGTTTTGGAAAGCTGATCCTTCCAAAAGGTGGAAAAAATTGCTTTCTCACAAAACTCTCAGGTCTGTGTCTTACCATAAAGGTTTCTGCCAGCTGTGATCCTTGAACCATGAATTCAGTGAAGAAATAAGTTGTGAGAGGGAAAAGAGTTGAAGTTAGTATGTGAGCTCAAGCTGCTTCAAGGCTAGTCTTCCCTTCTGCTGCTTTTCAAGGTCTGGAGCTGGGTGCTTGAAGCATTTTTTAGTGCTGATTAGTCATTTCTATTGTTCAGCTCCTCCAAAACATGAATTTCCTCTCCATCGTTCTTTTTTCCTGTTCAAAGAGAAGCCAAAGCTTACTGGCAAGAAACATTTCCTTTTTTTTTTATTTTAGCAAGTCCCTAGGATCCTTTGAGTCTCATACCATCTTAATGAACACCACTGATTTGAAAATGCAGTTGTGTATACCAGTATGCTGGAGTGGTGGGACTCAGACCTTGGGTCTGGTTTGATGAAGGTTCTCCCTCCGCCAGTTCCTAGATGGCAGTAGTACTACCAGTCTCAATAAGGATTGCTTCTTTGTCACTGTGAAACCCTTCTTTCACCTCCTTCAAATGCAAGATTTCAAAGGATGCAAAAGTCCGTAAGATGTGACTTGAACTATTTCGTTCACAGATCAGCAATATATTTGATGGTTTCTTTGCTCTTTCACCATCCTGAGAGCTACCTGTCATGCTTAAAAAAAAGGTGGAAATATCTGAGTAGCACGCTGCAATTAAATGTAAATTGCAGGAGTTCACTCAATTCACTCCAGTTAAATTACAGTTCAGGGGTAGTGGGGTAAACGTAAGATTATTGTGGGTGCAGTGCTTGTATACCACTTTCCAACAGTGATATTTTAGTGACCATTTCAGTGTGTTGTTTGCTGGTTTGAGGTGATGCATTATCTTTATAAAGAGTGAAGGAGAGCAGTATAGCATTTTCCAAACAGTATCTGATGTTGTTTAAATGTCCAGAAAGAAAGAGAAGGGTTGCAAAAGGACGTGAAAGAGAAGGTTTTGTACTGGGCAGAAGGAACTGAGAACTTGAAGGAAGGGAATGGAAAAGTTAAGCAGTAGAGAAGGAGTCTTGGAAAAGGTGTCTCCTTGTACTTGTAGCTTGCACCTCTTCTGAGATGATCCTTTGCATCTGGGGACACTAAACATAACTATAGTAAGGTGCTGTGTGCCTTAAAAATAAAGCTCAAACTTAGTTTCTCAGTTGCATGCTCTTTTAAAAACTCAAGCAGCTCTTCAGGTGTAGAAGATGAATGCTTCGATCGTGAGCATGTGGTGCTGTGTTGTGTGTAAGGTTTAGTACAGAAATGATGGAATGCTATTTACCACAGATATATTTCTTGGACTGTTTTCCCAGATTGAACCTGTTTATGGACCTCTTGTTCAACTTGTTAATTCCTTAATCCTCTTCCCTACTTTAGATGCATGCTTGGAAGACAGGACTTAGAACAGTATAAGAATTTTTAGCAAGCTGACTCATTTGCTTTGCAGAAATCACAGAATCACAGAATATTATGAGTTGGAAGGGACCCACAAGGATCATCTAGTCCAACTCGCCATCTAACACCCGTGCAGAGACCGAGAGCACATCCCAGAGCGTAACACCAACCTAGATCCCTCACAGTCTAGCAGGCCACTCCGAGCCGGAAGGGACCCAGAATCATCCAGCCCTACACCCCCCAGCTAGACCNCTGAGTTTCCTATCGATCAGTGAATGGTAGAAGAAAATGAAAAGTTTGGAATTAATGTGAAGTCTCCCCTCCTGTGACTTCCTTGTAGTATGAAAGCACACTTAGAAGACTTTAAAAGGTGTTATGTTCAGTACTTAACTTTGATCTGACTGAATGCAGAGTTACATTATTATCTGTAACGGGAACTTGCCTGAATGGGTTGGAAAGAGTGGGGATCTGCATGTAGATAGACTGGACATTAGAAGGAACTTTTTCACAGAGAGGGTGATCTCTCAGTGGAATGGGCTGCCCAAGGAGGTGGTGGAGTCACCGTCCCTAGAGGCCTTTAAGAAAAGGTTGGATGATGTACTTGGTGACATGACCTAGATATTAGGGTAGTGTGTTATAGGTAGGATGGTGTGTTGGTAGTAGGATGACAACAGGTTAGGTTAGGTAACAGGTTTGACTAGATTAGATTAGGTAACAGGGGATAGGTTGGACTTGATGATCTCTAAGGTCTTTTCCAACCTTACTGATTCTGTGAAGTTGTTTGAAAGAGAAGTTGCTTTGAAGCTGTAGTTACTAGCGTATTGGGAGCGTTTGAACTGCTTTGAGGTGTCTGTGCCCAAAAGGTACTTGAGTGACTTCATCACAAGAGTCCCATGATAACTCAGGGCTGCTAAAGAATATGGCCTTTCCCTTTTTTGCCCCTAACTGATCATGCTGGCACGATGAGGTGATGAAAATCACAGCTAAACTAAGATCTGTTTGGATGAAAACTAGCATTTTACTTGGG
This sequence comes from Pitta sordida, assembly GCA_013390025.1. Classification (NCBI taxonomy): domain Eukaryota; kingdom Metazoa; phylum Chordata; class Aves; order Passeriformes; family Pittidae; genus Pitta; species Pitta sordida. The sequence continues at coordinate 13,471 of WEKX01005651.1, read as the reverse complement.
CTTCTTTTCAGCTGGTTTGCTTCTGAAAGCTCAAGAATGTTAAACACCTACTTAATTTTTAGGTACACTAGAAGTCAGCAAGGAGGTGGGATGTGCATACCAAAGTTTGACAGGCTCAGATTCTTACATTTCATTTTTGTCAGCCCTGCTTGCAGAGAAATAAAGCTTTCACCAATTATTACATCTCAGTTTATTCCTTCATGTCATTTCAATTTCTGAGAGATAGTAATAAAAGACCAGTATCCTGAAAAGGAAGCCACAGAGGAGATCAAACAGTATGCAGGAAAATATTTGTGCTACAGACTGGAATAGTTTGTGAACTGTCTCAGGTCCCAAATCTGTGGTGTGTAAAGGTTTGGTTTTTGGAATATTCAACATGAAGATCTTGGAGAGTAATAGAGGTTAGGTTAGATCTCCTGTTCCAGACGTGATTCCATTGTCAGTTGAAATATTGCTGACCTGTAAAGGAGCGAGCATACTGTACTGGACCACTGTTTATCTGCATAAAGGACAACACTAGATACCTTTGCATCAAGTAACCAAAGCTTTAAATTGACGTGTGACACTTGATCCGTCCCTGTAGCTCATGGGAATGCTTTCATCTGGTTGTGCATCCCATTCCAAGGAATTTTGTTCTGCCCATATTGATGTGACTTCTTAAGGTTTCTTCTAAGTGGTAAACAATTATTCATTTCACAGGACCTTGAAATTCTGTTCATAAAAGGGGAAGATCACCTAGGAAAAGAAGTCTTAAGTCTGCATGAAAAATCATTCTAGACTTTGCATTTGTTTACTAAACTAAAATAAGCTCCTATTACATGTTTGCTCCTTCATTGATAGAAATCTGGATTCTAAGTGAACTTCTGTGGAAAAGCAGGCTGGTAGATGATGTACATGCTATTTTTTTGTATTCACATGGTGTAATGAAAAATACTTTGTTTTAAGACTCAGAAGATGTTAGAAGTGTAGTCTGCAACTGTTACTGAGGGTTTTCTCTTTCATCCTCCTAATGGCTACTGAGCTAATTTTTGAGGTATGTGGCACTGAAGGCTTCAGGTGCCCCTGCTACTGGGCCATGTACTTCTGTAGAAAGTCCTGAGAGGCAGCAGGTGTGGTATCAACAACTAACCTGTCCTGGAAATCAAGGTGCAGTGCATCTGCATCAAGGTGTTCTGCCATTGGTAAGGGGTGACTCTGCTTTCTGTGCCAGGTGGGTCCCACCTTACGTGGGGTGAACAGCTCCTGTGTGACAGGGATTCTGCTGATCTGGCAGCCTTGGGAAGACCTAGTGGTGAAATACCACAGTGCAAAGTGGCACAAATACTCTGAACTGGTTTGCTGGGAAAGTACCAAGCACATCACCATCTGTCTGCTCTGTGTGTTTGCACTGCAGTGGTCTGAGAGGGTCAGGGCTGTAGGGGCCAAGAGTGCATCTACTGCCTGTGGCCCTACAGCCTCCAGGGCAGGCTGGGTTCCTGTCCTGCATCTAGGAGAGCTATGTGTCAAAAACAGGGAGAAACCCAAACACTTTTTTTTCACTGATCTGGATGAAGCTGTAACCTCTGTAGTCGCAGTTTGAAGCAGCGAGTCTTGGACTGTAGGTGTAACTTTCATTCCTGTCATTATGTGGATTACTGTTGTGATTTCTAAAGTACAAATTGTCCAGGCTGTATTCTGACTTCTCAAAAACAGGATGTATTATTGTTCTCCAAATTCTCAGGATTTTTTTTTTTCTCTACATGCATGCCCTCCTCACAATGAAGGTGTCCCAAGCATTACTGAAGAGGCATCTTCTTTTGAAAGAATTTTAGTAGTTTCTCTTCAGGAACTTCAGAACTTCCTTTGACTTTCATTGATACAGCTGCTGTATGAGATGATAGGTTAACATTAGCTGGATAAAAGAAATTGCTTCCTGGCATTAATGACTACTCATTCTTCGCTATTTTTATAGAGTAGAGGAGCTATGAGGTTCCCGTGGAGATTCCCATCTTCAAATCTAAAATTGACTTTGTTGTTTATCAGTGGTTTCTTCAGCAGGATACTTTGCCAGCTCATAATAGAAAGTAAGCAGAGAAATAGTTGTACCTCATGTATTTGCACTTCCAGATTCACGTATTCACTTTTTTTCCCCTGCAAGTAGTATTTGTGGAGCTTCCAGGTTCATGGTTTCGCGGTTTTCCTGGCTTCATGTATTTGTGGATTGGGTGATTTGCAGGACCCCCTGGAGACGTGTAATCCACAAATTTCAAGATATGACTGTATACCTGTGAGCATCTGCTGTGACACTTCCTGTAGGTGATGTATAGTAGTGAACTAGTAAACAGGTCTTTCCAGGCGTTTATTTTCTCCAAAACAGGAAAAACTGCAGGTTAGCAGATATTCTGCATGTTTCTGAGTGGACAGTACTTACATGCCAACCTCAGCGTATGTTTGTACATACTGTTATTTACTATCAGCTTTTAGGCTTGTGTTGAGCATCAGACTCCAGAATGACAAACAGTTTGTAATTGGCTGTGGCTTCTCATGCTAGAGAACAGTTTTTGGTAATCCCAATAGCAAGAAGCCTACCCTACGTAACTGTAAGATGTTTCAGCTTTTTTTTTTAAGTGTTTCTTGGCAGGATCTATATTAGAAACTTGCTTATTGGTAGTATATAAAATTGGGGTGAACTATTTAGAACTCATAATGAGTGCTGCTGTTGAATATAAGGATGTAAATATTGAAAATATGTTTTTATTCATTTTGTCATTACTAGAAGTCAGTGAATTCTGGGTTACTATTATAGTACTTGTTTTACAGATACACAAACTTGGAAAATTATCTGGTGCTCTGTAGTGAAGAATACCTAATGCCTAGTTTAGTTTTTTCAATTTTGCATAAAAAGCATGTGGGACAAGGGAGAAATGTCTTTAAATTGAAAGAGGGTATGGTTAAGATTTGATGTTAGGAAGAAATTCTTTACTGTGAGGGAGGCAAGGCACTGGAACAGGTCTCTCAGAGAAATTGCGGATGCCCGATCCTTGGCAACATTCAAGGCCAGGTAGAATGAGTCTTTGAGCAACTTGGTCTAGTGGAAAGTCTCTCTGCCCATGGCAGGATCAATGGAACTGTGTGATCATTAAGGTCCTGTAGGAAATTTTTAGAGGAGAGAAGGCACGGAGAAGTATTCACACTTCAGGACTTTGAGGTAACCATGATGATTTGACCTTGAATCCAGCTAAAGAAAGAAACCAGCAGAGATAAGCGGGATGAGGAATGTGGAAAGTGCCGCAGGGTGCTCCTAGAGTGTTCTCCAATCAAAATGTTAGTTAAGGCATGTGCATTTAATGTAGCAACCAATGTTAGAGTGGGATCAGGTGCGTGATAGCCTCACGTGGCGCACGTACAGAAGTAGAAAGGGGATATAGTTTGTTTATAATAAACTGAGGTTTCACCATACTTCTATGAAGAATCGTGATTGACTTTGGCCTGGCTCTTCGCAACAAGGTCCATTCCAGTCAAGACTATTCTGTAATTCCATCTTGTGTAAACTTCTGAATTGATGGGATGTTGCTGTATGTGCACTAGACTTAAGGACCTGGTGATCTTGCTGGAATTCTGGATTAACTGGGTTTGTATCTCTTTCTGGAGGGGGGGGAAATATCTTATTGCATGTAGCCTCCTAAAGGGAAAATGGGCAGCTGTACAGTGGGAATACCAATTATATACATTTGACAGGACTGATTCAAAAGGAGCAGTTACTTGAGCAGAGAGACTCATTCTGGCCAACTATCCCCAGCCCCTTCATAGCAAGGAGTACAATGTGCTTCGTCAGTTCTCCTAAAATATGTACGATAATCCAGGACTGCTGGGAAACTCACTTTTTGTCATATAATGGTATCAGAGGCCTAGCATCTTGTGGCTTTTTTGTACTAAAAAGTTATCTCTGTGGAGGGAATTCTATGATGCATTTTTTAATCATCTTTTAAAATTCTCTCTTTCTGACTCAGTTTTGACTTCTATAACAGCTGCAGTTTCTGTCCAACGTTCTCACTTACATTATAAATACAGCTTCAACTGTCTGGAAAAGTTATTTCTGTTAGGATAACACTCATTTGTACTACAGCTTATGCATTTCCCTGAGATGACATAGTTTTTCATGCAGATCGAAGTAAATAATGCCAGTTGCTATAGCAAAATGGGGAATAGAATAGCTGTGAAACATGGTATTTGGTAAATTGCACTACATAGTTTAATCAGGTTTTTTTTAATCTGTTATCTTTTTTCTGGCATTATGTTGAACTTCATGTGAATTACACCCAACCCCAAAGCAGCTGAATTTATATAATGCAGCTGAAATTCAGTAGTGAACAAGTTTGTTTGTTTGTTTATTTCAGATGAAAACTGGGATGATGATCAGCTTCTTGGATTTGAACCATGCAATGAAAACCTTATAACAGGTTGTAACATAATCAATGGGAAATGTGAATGTGACACCATTCGGACCTGTAATAATCCCTTTGAATTTCCAAGCCGGGATACTTGTCTGTCAGCCTTAAAAAGGATTGAAGGTAAGCACTTGTCTTCAGTAATTCAGTTAGTAATTTTTTGTGTATGGTTGATGAAAAATAGAGTCTAGTTTAATGTTTTAGGATGACTTGTGTGGTTTCAGATACCTCTGTTCTTGTACTATTCAGAAAACAGGTGTATGTTTTAGAGGAAGATGGTCCATACCTCAGTAAGCTTGACATTAGGTTTAAGAATGGAATCAACTAATGCTTTGTGCTTTGTTTGCTATGGTTGCATATTTTAAAGCTCAGAGGTTGTGTTTGTAGTTCGTGGTAGCTAGGTTTGCATATCTTTAGCTGTAAAGCAGCGTGGAATATTCTTTAGATGTAGTTATGTGACTGAGCCATGAATAAACACAGTGGATTTAAATAGTGAAGGCATAGAACAAGGAGTAGTTATTGATTATACTTGGAGGACAAGCCCTATGGGGAGCGGCTATGGGAACTGGGTTTGTTCAGCCTGGAGAAGAGGAGGCTCAGGGGCGACCTCATTGCTGTTTACAACTACCTGAGGGGAGGTTGCCACCACGTTGGGTGTGGATCTCTTCTCTCGGGCTGATGACACCAGAATGAGAGGACATGGNGTTGGACTAGATGATCCTTGTGGGTTCCTTCCAACTCGTAGTATTATGTGATTCTGTGATCTATTACATGAATGCATGGATTGTTATTTAAGTTTACATGATGTAATGTTTATATGTTCCTTTGCTTAGATTTGCATTAGACCCCATATGTTTATGCTTCTGCATACATTCGTGTTGATTTTGTTTTGCTTTTTGTTGCTTATGACTGAACTGGAAATGAGTTAACTCAAATATATCCAACTGGAATTAAATTTTTATGGTGTATTTCTAGGTTTGTTTTGAACAGTTATCAAAGGAATGATCTTGGACGCTTTGTATGGTGCTGCAATTACTATTCATTCTCCAAAGTGTTCAAGAATATACAAAAGTTGATTAGTGATGTGGACCTACTTAATCAGTCTACTTTAAACCGATGTTTAACGTTGTACTGCAAAAGTGAATGTGTTTCAGGCTGCTTACTATACTTACAGTTACTATCTTGGAGTTAAGGAAGTATGAGATGATGTAATCTGTATTTATTTTGTGATAAGAAAATTGTTTTTGAGCTACAGACTTTAAACAAGTTGATCATGTGAGAAGCTACGGAAACATACTCATCATCATTGGTCATTATTTGGCTCACTAAAGGTGTACAAGTGCTTTGTCTGGACATTTTGTGACTTTTTTTTTAGCTCAAGGAAGAGCAGAGGCAGAACCTTCGTTTTTTGTTTGTTACTCTACTAGAGGGCAGTAGCATATTCCTAGGTAGTCTTACCTCTTCTTGTTTAACTTGTGAAGGTGTGGCTAAGTCTGTAGTAGTTCAACAGGACTCCACTGGCATGACAATTCATCATGTTTTACTTGCTATGAAAATCTGCTGTGAGTTGTCTTTGTGTACTTTGCAGCCTGGAAAAAGTGGACTTCATTTGTGGAATGGCACAAGTAAAGCAGGTGCATTCTTTGAGCCACTTGCAATCTCTTGTTTCAGCTACATTTCCATTTCAAAAAGCCCAGCATATTATACTTAGCCAGGAGGCAATATTATTCTACATGTAGACTGTTTGGTACAAGAGCAAGGGCCCAGTTATTTTTTCAGAGGTTTCATTTTCTTTCTTTTTTAAATTTGTTTTCTTGGTTTTTCTTTCTTGGTGAGTGCGGAGGATGTTCTTCCACAGCCTCAGACTGTAGGGCACCAGTGTAAGTGTTCAGGGCCTGTTGACTTTTTAAACTTTTGTAGTTAGGGAGGATAGCTGATGCAAGCATTGAAACAATGGCACCCTTAAATCCCAGAAGTTTGGCAGTTACACTTTCAGTGTTACAACAGCCCAGCTTTTACTCATGAGAATGTGAGTTTGCATTTGTATCCTTAGACTATCAAAGTATACCACTAAGGGATATTGGAAGTTAAATCCCTTTTCATTTCCTAGTAGATGGGCAGAAGTCATCATGTAACTTTGATTTCTGCATTTGACAGATGTAGTCTGTCAAATCTGCCTGCTGTGTTTTAAGCACTGCAAATGCTTCTTCCCTCTTTCTCCAACTAGGATCGGTGATTGAATGCTAACTGCTAGTGGAGATTGTTTCTTTAAATACATTAGTTCTTGTTTTGGTAATTAAAACCAAAGTAATGCTTTGTTCTGTACCTAAGCTAATGGAAAAGAAAAATAACTTTTTTCCACTAGTGCTTGCCACGTCCCTCTTTGCTAAGCAAGCCAAGTCTCTTAGGTAAAATGGAATAGACACTTTTGTGTGTTTGAGCCAGTATTTGCTGTCTGAATAGTTCAGGCTTTCAGAGTTTAATAGTCTGAAAGTGGAATTCATCCATTTGGAAAGTCCACCTGTAACATGGCTTAGATAGTGTGCAAACCCAAGGGCTCTCCGAGCATTTTCAAACAGAGATCTTTCAATTGCTTTAGGGCTGGCTAAATTTTAAACTGTAGTGTCATGATTCCTAAGATCTCTTAAATATATCAAACTAGCATTTTTCCTGAAATCCAAGGTACTGATGTATACTTCACTCTTATGGCATGTCTGTAAAAGATGATAGGAGTACTTGAAACCAGTAATTTAAATCTTTAAATACCCTAATAGAATCTGTTGCCATGGAAAGTGGAACCAAGGGGTGGGTAGTCTAACTTCCTTCTCCTCACCGCACTTTACATAGATAATTAAATACACATTGTGATTAAAAAGACATAAGTTGGGCACCTGAATGATACACCATAATCAGTTTCTTAAGAAGAGACAAAAGCTGCCATCTATGCAGCTAATTCCATGTGTTTTCTACTTTGAGGATATAACACAATTGAAAATATTTTATGTTGTTCAGTGATGTGTCACTTTGCAAGATTTTTGATATTCATTGTAAGTTTATCATTCACATGTAGATGAACTTCTGTAACATAGCTGAAGGAAGGGAAGGTACTTAACGCCATCCTGCCGAATGGAAAAATAGATATCTGGGTAGCTTTCCTTCTAATTATGAACGTAATCGGGAAGGAGGAAGGTCCTTAGTATCAAGTGAGGGTTGTTTTAAATGACAATATTGTTGTTAAAAGCACAGCTGAAATATATTTATAATTTTACAGAATGTGACGAATTGGAACCTATAAAATTGGTATAGCCCCTTTTCTCTTGTTGGAATTTTTATTGTTTCCTTGAAAGAAGGAAGTCTACCCCAACCATACTAGGTATACCTATGTCCATTCACAGGAGATGCTGAGGCTAATGCATAGCATTACCTCTGTCAATGTGCACAGCTCGCTGAAAGCCTGCAGCTAAGGAATCTGTTGTGTAAATACAGCCTGACAAATAACAATGAGCTGAAATCTGGAATCCCATTTCCAGATGTTAACATGCTAAGGAACTGGGGCTTTTGTATGTACTTCATTTTCTTGTGTCTCTTTCATAGGCCCTTCCCAGTCATCGTCCTTCTTTATCTAGTGTCTTATTCTTACGCTTTTCAGGCTGTGTGTGGTCTTCCCTACTGGACTTAATGTTAGTTCTGACTTGCTAACTTTGTGTTAGCAGAGCATTCTCCTGTTAGATGCATGTAGGATCTTTCTTTCCTTGTTGGCTTGTGTCTTCCTGCCTTCCTGGGCTCCTTTTATTTCCTTCTACACTTACCTTTCTCTGTCTCCTTTTCTTGCTTGCTTTGTCTACCAATTTCATCCTGTTTGCACCACAATTCACTTAAAGCAACTTTTTCTGCCCTTCCTTCCAGAAATCAACTCCATGGACTCTACTGTCTCATTGTTTAGATGTCATTGACAGGGCCTAAAGCCAAGTTCTTTATTTTGTGTGCCCAAGTTTTTTTAATCTCTGCACAAATGTATACAACCTCTGTAGGGGTGGTGTTGTCTATTTGCAAGAAAATATGGCAAGGTTAAGTGCAGCCTCGTAATATAGGAACCAACGGCAGTTGGCCTCCCCACCTGTTGCCCTTGTTTTCCTGGGAAACAGTAGGATTAGTTATATTTGAAAGAATTGATTTTGTTATAGAGCTTGGCAGCTAACTTCTATCTAATTTTCCTGTAGACGTGCTGCAAATGTTCAAAGAGTTGTTCCTTCAGCAGAGGCATATTTTTGCCTTGGAGGTCTCTCCCAACTCCAGTACCAGGGTTGAAGTGCTTGTTTCTCTACACAGACCACCAGTGACTTTTCATAGAGAGCATGAACCATCCTAATATGAGAAAATGCACACATTTGGGTGTAGAAAGAAACTGTCTGGAAAAGCTATTGCATACCTAAGTAATAATAATAGATGCCTCTGTTGGTCTGGTGGTTTTTTTGTTATTGTTGTTCAAAATGCTTTTGATTATTGTTTTGATGAGTGTCTGGTCTGATATGGTTCAGGAAATCCTGTGTTCTTGAGCTTGGAAAGCTTGTTTCTATTCAGGAGACTGCTAATGATGACAACTTGGTTGAACTTGGTCTTCTGGAGTGAACTAAAAAATGTAGCCAGAGGGTGGAAAGTGATGAGGCGCCTTCTGTCTGCTGAGCCACAGTAACAGGCAGGAGTCTAATAAGCTGCCTCTATGCATTCCTGGAGTCATGATATGCAAAGAATTAGCTGCAGATGGCAAAGAAGAGTCAGTTCTTTAGATGTTGTATGAGATACTGAGGCTTAGGGGTGAGAGAAGAAAAAGATGAAGTAATTTTTTTCATCAGGATACATTTGTAGGGCATTGATAGGTAGTAGAATTGAAAACTTGTAATGTAGTGTTAGTACAGTTAGCTTAGAATCTAGTTTCAAAGTCTGTGTTCTGTTTTGGGGATCTTCTGTTTTCTTTCCATCTGTGCCTGATCCTGGCACCAATTCAGATAGGCCAGCAGAGCTTTAAAGAGCAGGAGCCTAAGGTCATTATTGAGCCTGCTCTTCCTCTTCTACCAGAGCAGGCCAGGGTCTGTGCTCTCATGAACTGCTTCTTCGGAGGCATCATCAGGTCTTTGGAGTGATAGCTCACTTTTAAAGAGTTCCCAGCTAGAACAGCTAATCTCTTCACTCTGGTGAGGGGAAAGTCACCAGGGGAAAGCTGTGTGTCAGACGCATCCAATTTTCACTAAGACTGGATTCTCTTCTATTGGATTTACTAAAAACTTCAGTCTGCAGATTCTTTCAGAGATATTTACCAGGTACTGGTGTGACATAGGCAAACGTGTTCCAGGGACAGCATAAGTGCCACATCTCATAGCATTGTTGGTGGTTTTGTCTTACAGGTTCACTCAGTGTACACTTGAGCTCTAAGACGGAAAAGAAGTCAATTTTATCAGTGGTACTCTACCAAAACCATAAGCACTTTCTATGTCAATGTCTTTATTCAGAATAAATGTGAAAGATAAAATCTGTACCTTTTTTTGATGAAAGATGTGATTAATGCTCTAGGTAAACAAACACCCTTCACTTGCATCTCTGGCCACATGTAAAACCTGCTGCTGCTACTAAGTTATTGCAACTAGTATTTTAAGAGTTGCTTCTTGGTTAACTGGCTTGGTCCTTTCTAAGCTGTTCACTGCTGTCCTTCATAGGTGAAAAGAGAAGGCCTTTTAAGTTGCTGGTATCTATTAAGCTGGTTTATTGCAACACACTCCTTACATTCCATTATTTTTTACATGTAACTGAATAACTTTATACTGACAAGTGTTGCAATACCTGTTAGACCAGTCCTGGAATAACAAATATGAGAAGGTAGTTTTATTCTGAATGCTTGTTTGGCTGTTGTTAACTCTGATTTTGTGTTAAACTTCACTTGTGTGGTCTTAATGGCTGAATTGAAAAACTAGAACAGAATAGATCCAGCTTGATGCTGATTTATCAAGCAAGGAGTAGTGTGAAATACTTTCATATGTGCTTAATCTGATATGCTTTCTATTCCCCTTTCACAACATTCAATGTATGTTTTTATTCAAATAGCTGAACTTTGAAGGTTGGCATGTATTTGCAATAAGGAATGCAATTGTGGCAAAGATCCAGGTTCTACCCTTGAACATGCGTGTGGGAGCCAAGTCAGTACATTTAAGGGCAGAATTTCACATGAAACAGAGAGGAAAACACCAGTATAGCTTTGGGGGTTTTTTTCTGAATGCATAGAGACAGAAAGAAAAAGCATTTGGTATAGAAGCAATATGGATTAGGAATACACTAATTTGAATTTAAATATAAAAAAAATTCAAAAACAAAATGGGAAGAGAACTTGATCTTTAATTGACAAGAGAGAATTGTCACAGTTGCACAACTGGCAGTGCAGTCACTCTCACAGCATGAGAGCACAGTCTTAAATTTGGAGAACTTGCACTTTTCTGACTGTAGTTCCTCAGAGAACAATTCCCTGATCAATGAAGTATGATCTTTTTCTAATGTATTTGCTCTTTTAGAAGGTCCTACTTTTTAAGATGAGCTGTCATACGGACAGCATCAATGCCATGAAATTTCAAGCTAACCAGAGGAAAATCTTGTAGAAGTTTCAGAAGGATATCAAAAGGGAAAACTAGCTTTCATATTTCTTTATTGATGTGGCTGGATACCTAAATTTAGGCTTAATTAGTTTATGAATAATGTAGCTTGTATTAATGGGGGGAAAGCTTCATTGCAGGAGGGAAGATGGAGTAAAGAACACAAAACTGAGCAGTTATTAAAAAAACACTGAAGTTTTAGTATCACAAAGTTTACTTAGAATTATAACTAATGCTGTATCTTCTATAGTTTTCCTTATTTTATGTAAGTGTATGGTGTTTTTACTGTGTAGTAACTGAACTTATTGCCTTGCTGTGCTGCACTTGCTGCTGTACAAGATTCCATGCCTGTCTTTCATTCTGCATTCAAATCCTTGAGTATATAAACCTTATGGAGAGGGTACTGGATCTTCAATTTGTGACACTTCAGTTTCCTTCAGCCTTGCAGTTTTGAGATTGCTGTGGACAGAAGTGTAACCTTAACTGTAGTCCCTGGGACAGGGCTGTGACAAATGCCTCCTACAAAGCTAGCAGTCAGATATGGATGGTCAAAGCAGGGTTGTTCCTAGAGACAAAGGAGCATTATTCTTGCCTCTTACTGTTTCAAATGCTTACCTGCATTCATTTGAAACTGAATACGAGACTGTCCCTAGAGTCTGAGAGCAGGAACAGGGCAGGTATCTTACAGCTGCTAAGAGCTTTTTCTAGATAAATTCAGTGCTTCCCAAATGCTTTTCTCCATGTTGGCAAGTAGGCTATCCTGAAGTATGTCTGCTTTAACTGTAATGGCAAGTGACAGGTTTTAATGAATGTTTGACCTTCTGTTCAAGTTGAGGAAGAGAGTGAAAATGAAGCAGGTGACTTTGAGCAGAATGCTTCCAGATACAGTGTTGATTTTAAGGATCAAAAGTTACCTGCACGTGACAGAAGAGACCTGAGCAAAGATCCTGAATTGAATGGTGTGTAAACATTCGGTTAATGACGCATAGTTGCAGGAAGCTGTATTCCTGTGGCTAGGTCACAGGTCTTGTTTTGACAGGGCAAGTCTTGTTTGGATATATGCAGTATTGCTGCTGATAGAGATAACTGTGTGTTGAATGAATGTATCCAGTGATAGTTGTATCAATCACATAATGGTCAATATGGTGGTTATGTCTCTATAAATAAAAAATAAGAAGTTTATTGTAAAATAAACTTTATTTTTTTTGTTTGATCACCTCCGGTAAGTTCACAGTTGTCTCTTTAAATGAGTGGTATAACATTATTTTGTGATTCTAAATGATTGTATAGCATGATGACAAGCTATTTTAGCTCTTTGTCTCCAGATTTAGGCCTTGTTGTAGTGGTAGTGTTGTTTTCGAAGTAGAACAAACACTATGCAGCTTTCCACATCATCCGACTAATTTTTCTTTGCAATAGAATGAAACATTACCAGCATGTTTGTCTCTAAGGTGGAGGGATGGAGACTAGAAGCAAAGCAAGATTCTGTGAACCAGTTGGATTTTAGAGAAATTTGGTAAAATGGAATAATTCATTTCTGAGGATTGAAGGTGGGAAAGGAAAGGACCAAAAGAGCAGTGTTTCTGGAAAACTTCCATTAGCTACACTTCATAATAGGCTGTTGATTAGATGCTTAATAAGCTTGGTTTGCCCTGGCAACTTGCAAGTGGTGTGCAGGGATACTCATATAGCTCTTCCAACAGTACCCTTTGCAAGATTCATGGAAATTTAACTTGGTCCAACTTAAACATTATGAAAACATGTATGATCCCATTTATCTGTATTCAGCACTAGAAGATTGAACACTTCTTCCTCCCCACATAGAAAAGCACTTTCTAATTAATACAGTAGTAAAAGATGTCCCTATAAAATCACTTGAAAATGCAATACTTTTGCTCTGTTAAGAAGCAAAGTTGTTAACATTTGAAATGGAGTTGTGATACTGGTGTGATAAGAAAACAATTACCCAGCCAAATATGTTTGGTTAGTTATTTTGTTGATTTTTTTTTTTAATTTTTATTTTTATGATGCTTAATGTTTTGCACAGTAACAAACATAATGTGGTACCTTTCATGCTCTTCAGTCTTGACTTTTCTGTGCTGGTAAATGCAGGGGAGTTTTAATGGCTGGTCAAACTTTTGGAGTCTGACTGAGCTCCTATCCACATTGCCCTCAGCCCAAGGTTCTGATCAGGGCTGTTGCAACCAGTGGTGCTGATGAGCAGGGAGGAAGTTTCTAGTTTGCTTCCCCATTTAGCAAAAGTGCAGCAAAGGTTTGAATGTAATAACCTCTTGGAAATAATATTGTAAGTAGGATGCTATATTGGGTCCGTCATGGGACTGTGCATTGGACACTCCACCACTTGCTTCATTAGTTGGTCTGTTTTATTGTGTGTTGTGAATCATTTCA
>WEKX01005650.1:30550-57058 GCA_013390025.1 Pitta sordida | reverse complement strand
AAAAACGCTTCCTAACGTTAAGATTAAACCTCCCCTGGCGTAGCTTGAGGCCGTGCCCTCTCGTTCTGGTGTCGTCAGCCTGGAAGAAGAGGTCTACACCCATCTGGCTCCCTTCCAACTCATAATATTCTGTGATTCTGTGATTCTGTGATTTGTTAGCATGTCAGGTAAAAGGTATGCTGCAGGTTATTCTGAGAGGTAGGATGCAAGTTATGCCTGTGTTTCTCTTGACAAAGAATAACTAGTGGCTAAGAGAATAACAGCATTAAATAGATAACTCAGTTTAGCAAAAAAAATTTTTCTCTTCTCTCTTTAGTAAAATCTGGCAGGTGTTCTCTTGTTAAATGCACCATCTAAAGAATGTTGACTTGCAACTATTCCTTTCCTTCCTCTCAGCAGTATAAATCTAGTCGGTCTTTTAAAAATTAAAGTTGTATTTTGTTCATTTTTTCCTTCCACCTTCTTCTACAATCAGAGTTCATTCATGAGTATGTTACAATACTAAGGGAAGTATATGTAGACCTACCATATGTATTTGGTGAATTGAATTAGTCTTTCTGTTTGTTTTTCCTAACAATTAAGGAACTAAGAACTGCTGTTGTCCCTCTAAAGAATATTTACCTCTTGGTTCTTAAACCTGAATTTCATATTCAGTCATTTTCTTGTTTTTTTACTTTATTTTTTTATTTCTATTCTTGTAATTTCTAGAAGCCTTAGCTACAAGTCTGAGATTCCAAGTGTAGACAGGCAAATGCAGAACAAAAGGAAATTTCAAAGATCTTGGAGGATTTAGGAAAAAATAGGTAGATGTAGAAAGGCAATGGGGAAGAAAAATTAAATTAGAGAAGAATACTGGTGGTCACACAGGAATTGTAGCCAGTAGAACTGCTGCTGTGCTGCCCTAGAGGCCTGTAGAGAGGCTTTCTGAAGGAGCTAAGAGCTGCACATTCATAGAATAGTTCATGTAGGACCTTAGGAAATCATCTGGTACAAATTCCTGCAGAAAACAGCTCCAACACTGAATTCAGATGGGGTTGCACAGGGCTTTGATCCATCAGGTCAAGAAAATTTTCAAGGAAAGTATGCAGTCTCTCTTGGCAGTCCAGTCAGATGCCTGACAGTGCGAACAGTGAAAAGGATTTTGTTTATGTGCTAGCTGTTTGGAATGTTAGGATAAAGGAGAAAAAAGACAAGTCTTCTGATTCCTAAGCATTTGCTTGTGCCTTTATATGTCCAAGCAAGAGTGAGAGCACTTGGAAATAACAGAGGGAGACGGGAGAAAGCAGCAATGGTCTACTAAACAAGTAAATAGAAAAAAGATTTGTATTTGTAGTAGAGATAAAAATCAACTATTTTGGATCTAGGAAAGTTCTTTCAGTATTCTTCCATTTCCTGACAACTCTGAGATGTTTTTTACTGACAGTAGTTTTAATTTCCTACCAGAAGTTGTGCTTGTTTATAATGCCAGTAACTAGTTCATTCATCTCATAGTTTCCAAGAAATTAGACAAATACTTTTGATATGTTAAGGAGAGAAATAAATACTAGAACTTTTATATCCTTCTTTTTATTTCCTTCTACTTAACAGCAAAGAACTTTTCATTTACTGCAGCATAACTGATGATTTAACATCTTTTGAAGCTCAGGTATATTGCATCTTTTGGTTCCTGTTTTTTTTCAGCTCATTTGGAGCAGAGTTATGTCATTTATGCAGAAATATGTGAGCATACTTGGGCTTTTTCTGTAGCAAAGAGGAAACTAATCTCATGGACACCTGAATGGCAAGAAAGACAATTCGTATCTTAAATATGAATTTGTGTCTGTGAGTGTGTTTGCTCTCATGTGCTGCATTTCTTTGTGTCACATTTTGGGACCGATAGATACAAGTCAAGTATGTTATGATTCTGTCAGGAGCTCTAGTTCAGACCTAAATAATCCAGTTTAACTGGAGTCAGTAATGATCTACGTCTCACTTGTGATCCGTTCTGCACTTGAGGATGTTTGTCATTATGAGATGACAGGGATTAGAGCAATACTATTGCTGAAAAAAAAGTAGTAATTTAGGTTATTGGTGAAATACACTATTTACACACAGAAGTGGATGTCTGTTTTTTTCCCGGTTTGTTTTTGTTGTTTGGGGGTTTTTTTTAGCCTTTATCATTGGAGCATCTGTCCCTTCTTGAAATATGTCATCTACTGGTGTTTGCTACCATGGGGAAACTTTTTATTCACTCAAAAGCAGTGGAATTTGTGTTCAATCTTTAGTACACACAGTACCCTTTAATGGATTTTCTAAAACTTCATTGTGTCCTTTGATTTTTCCTGCCTGTTTAGTTGGTCGTTATTTTGTCAAGTACTTTGCACTACATTTCTACATCCAGTTTTATATTTGTGGGTCACCTCTATATTTGGAAGTGGATTGGGTACAAAACAATTCCTTTGTGAACAAAGTTGTGGGTTGGCTTCCGAAGGTAATTTATTATTTCCTCAGACATGAAGTGTTTTGTGTTTTTATTTGTAAACACCATCTGTCTCCTACCTCTGTATTTGCATTTTCCTTCTAAGCTGCTTTAGTGTATTTCTTAACTGCTTTTTGTTGACTACTCAAATATTTGTGTGTATCTGCATGTTACTGTGCTTTGTTTAGTAATAACATGAGAAGTGTTTGCCCCCGGGTTTGCATTTTTCTCTTAATCAGCAGTCAGTAAAACAAAACTGGTTTGACCCTTTTCATAAAAAGCATTGCTTAGTTTTCATTTTAGCGATGACCTCTATATGCAACTTCATAAATAGGCTTGGGTGCTCTCTTTCCTTCTGGACTTGTGTGTTGCTTAATCTTTTAGTCTTTCAGCTAGCCAGCATATCTCTACTCAGATAAAATCTCAAGGAGGAAATAGTTTTAGAGAGGATGAATGCACATCCTAAGTGGTTTTCCATGTTTATTTTGAGAAAGATAAAATGTCAAAGATAACAACGGAAAAAGCCTTTACATTCACTACTGAATTTACACTACAGTCTACTCAGTTTTGTGTCTGTAACTTTTCTTCACCAATACATGGATGACTTTTTACTTCTTTCTCTTCCTGGAACTCACATTCATACCCTGGAAACTCCCAAATGTTTTTCTTGAATGTCCAGAAGTTGCAGAGACAAATAGCACAGTTATATAACAATTGTCTGCTATATCTGTGTCTCCATTAGTATAGACATGGTAGATAGATGTAAGCTAACTCCAGCTACTTGTGTAATTCTGAAGAGAATGTTGCTGCTTCTTTATCAGTATCTGCTCAGGTAATCTCATGGAACTCACAGAAGTCCAATGCCTAACACAATTATGCCTTTGTATTGTTCTTCTACTGCTAATCCTCTTTTCAAGGATGGAAGTTCCTGATGGATGTTGAGGAATGAAAGCATTCAACTGGAGAAAAGTCTACCAGATGACTATTGATTCTTGCACTGATTTAAATGCCACCAGTACAGTTCAACTTTTAGTTTTTGATGAAGTAGTAGAAATACCTAAGCAGTAATATGCTTGTGTGATAGACTTCTTACAGATGGGAATTCAGGCCAGTTTGCAATAAATGCACCAGCTCTCAGTTGCTTTTGAGTTCCTGTGTGCACTTAGGATATATGTATTTGTCCATGTAAAATGTTTTGGCTATGTTTATATTAAAACCTTAAGTAAGTGGACTGTAAATTACATTTATTCTTCTAAAAGAAGCATGGTAAGAAAAGTATACCAACATTTCTGTTTCATTGTAAAAGCTAAGGAATGTCTAAGTGCAAAGGTGCCATGTTCACGCTGTTCATAATGGCTGTTATGTATATTCTGCCTCAAGGATCTTCCAACTACCTTGACCCATTCCAAGTTTATTTTGTCTTCTGACTTTGTGGGGACCTTGGTTTTGTTTTCTTCTTTCCTTGTTCTACTATTCAACAGAAAGCTGTTACTTGAATTTATGTTTAGCTCGTATTGTGCAAAGCATTGACTGATCTGGATCTGAGTTAATGCTTCTAACTTATTTTACATTTGCTTTTGATCCTTCTGTTTTTGTGATTGTAGCTGCCAACAGCTTGAATGATTTGTGATTTTTTAGATGAGTTGGTTAAAATGCACTTCTTATGTCGCTTCTGTGAGTGAATAAACAAATCACTGTTTAATTAGGCATGTCAAAGCTCATAACATTCTGTCAAATAGTTGTTGCAAATTTCAAAACTTTCTCTGTGTATGGGTTAGCTTTTCAAAGTTCTTTTGATGGTTATAAGCTAGGCAGCCAGCAACTAGAAAGTGGGAGTGTAAGGAAACTTCTGCTTCCAGTGCTTTGGTTCAGCAGATTAAATTAGCTAAAGAAAGCCTTTTTTAGCACTTTCTTTACTCTAACTGGTTTAAAAATATAAATCTATTTTCTTACATTTTAGCACTTTTTCTGGTAGGAGATAAGGTGTTAAATCGATTAGCCAGAGTGGATAAAACACAAAATATAAGGCTTAGGAAATAACTAATGTTAAATGTTAACTTAATAATCTCTAATGAATGTCGTGGTTGGTTTTTTAAGTTGTAATACAAATAGCAAATATTTTAATTGAATGTAAGTTTATTGATACAGATATACTGCTTAGCTGAGGCAGAGTTAGAGTATGTTTATAATAATCTAAATATTATTTGCATGAGACTTCAATGGTTTGTGAGACACTCACTCTAGATCATACATACTAATTGTAAGCATGTTTTGCACAGACTTGGTTTTCAAGTCTCCCTGGGATGTGTTTATCTGCTGTCAATGTAAATGGGGTCGTTGGAGCAGCCAGAGTACTCACAGCTGCAGCCTTAGGCTCAGGTTCTGGATTCACTAATCGTCCATCTAGTCCTTCCTCACTAGCCTTTGCGATTATACCCGCTTTGAAGTTGAAAGCTGGGTGTATTTGACCTTTTTGACCTCGCACAATTGGGATTCCGTGACTGATTAACAAATGTGCTGAGGGGAAAACAATAATTGTACTAGTAAAATTAATTATTAAAAAGAAAAAAGATATAGCCAGTTCTTTCTCTCTACATCTTGTGGGAATGGGAGTTTTTTGTTTGTTTTGGAGGTAGTTGGGGGTTTTGTTTTTGTTTTTATTAGGAAATTGTTTCAGATTCTGGTTTTGACAGCCTTTGATCAGTTAAATATTAGGAGTTTAATTTTTTTCTCTTTTTTTGTCAGTTTCCCCATACTACTAGGGAAAAGAAATTTACTTTAAAAATCATAAGCAGTTGCCACTGTATGTGAGTACAGTCGGGTCTCATATACTACGGTACCATGGGTCTTGTTCGTCTCCTGCGAAGCCCTCTGTCCACATAGAATGGCAGCTCATTAATATGCAAATTTGCCCCGCACCCTTACACTGCCCCCCGGCACTCTGGTTCGGCATTGCCCTGCTGTGTATCACTGTTTGTGTCAGCGCTTCCTGGCACGTGCGGTCACCCCATGCCGGGAAAAACCCCTTTTACGTTCGTCTGGGAACACTGGTGCGGGGAGCTGTCCACACCCCTGTCCCGGTGTCTCTTCGGGTGGGTAGACCTGGTCTCTCCATACTCGGGGTTAGACATCTACTTTGAGAAAGTCTTGGACACTACATGTAACCTGAGAGTGTGTAAATCTTTNCAACTGTATAAGGAGTATGGCAGCTATCTTCGCCACTCCTTGAGGTGTGGAACTTACTAATGAATGAGCTGGTTAGTAGAGAAAGAAAGGACAAGGTCTATAATGAAGTAGTAAACACAACAGAATAGTGGCCTCAAGTTTGCTATCGCTATTAAATGCTTTTGATTTGAGGCAATGCTGGTTTTCCTTTCTATCCCCACCCAGCCCGTGTGGAGTGTATCCTGTGAGAATGCATTGTCTGAAATACCTATCAAAGCACTGGTTGCATAGTCTGAGATCAGTCCTTTCCAAAGTGTTTTATTGGAATATTGAAAGCAAAAATGGACAAGAATTTCAGAAGTCTAGCTAGTGTTACATCTGCCAAACTGTAGTCAATGCTCACCTGTATCTGGCAATCTGAATCTCAGTTCTGCAAAGTGACATTGTGGTATTTATTTACCTGTTCTTTTTCCATGTGCATTGATTGATGAGGTTTTCCTACTGATGATTTGTGGGTGATCTCAGTGGTATGGTTGCTTTCTTGAAAACTTGGGGTTGTGCAAATGTTTCTTTCTGTGGGAGCAAAGCCTTATGTTTCAAGGAAGTTTGAGCAAGAAGTAATTTGCTCGGCCACACTGAAGAGTAGTAGCAACCTTAAGCTATTTTTCAAGCACTTTTTTTTTTCAATGCTCATCCAATGTATGGAGAATGTTAAGAAGTATTACACACCTCTGTGTTTTAGTAATTTTTCAGGCGTTAATGGTCCTGAGTTGCAATTTGACTGGCTGGCTGCAGACACAGTTGTTATTTTGTTTGGTTTTGTGCGTTTTATAACTGACTCAGTTTATCTTTGAGAGGGAGGACTATACTGGAAAGAAGTCTTTTTGGCTATCAGAACCAAACAGTGGTTTCCTGGGTGACAGCTTTTTTTCATACTTTGTTAAATAAACCCTATTTTATTTTTTAAAAACTGGCAACCTGCACCTAATGTTTTATTCAGCTTCTAATAAGCACAATTAGATATTGTGGAAAAGAGTTGTCCACTTAGTATTACATTATTTATGTGTGTGCTTGTAGCATTTTAAGGCAGTGGAGTTCAGCAGCAATTTTCAGAGTCAGGTTTTGGAGGAGAAGTAAACTCAAGGATCTTAGTTGTTTAACTCTCACACAAACATGCTCAAGTTCATGTCTATGGCTGCCTCCTGCACTCATAGCCACCTAATTTCAGCTTGCACCAATACCTGTGTATGCCAAATCCTGTTGCTGTGCAAGTTATGTCCTAGAGTACAGTGCTGTGTAACAGTGTTATTAAGAAAATGTATTAAAAGTGAATTTTCATTAGATAGAGAGATGGTGTATTATGTCAGCCTAAGGTGCTTTTTTTCCTCTACTCTTCAGTCCTCCACCCTACCCTATTCTTTACGTGCATCTCTATAGGAGCCTGCCTTAGGCTAGTCTTGAATTTAGGATTTCATCACATTCCTCTCTCAGGCCAGACTAAATGCGGTATGTTTTCTCGATTGAGTCAGGAAGTGGTATCATTATGATCTAATTTTATTAGGAAGCGCAGTTAGAGGATAGAAAAGACCTGAATGCAGCTCTCTTGCCTGGTGCTGTTGCTGTGTGCTTGCAGTTGGTAACCTACACATTGGGTCGTGGCCTATGTGACTGCATCAACATCAGGTTAATCTACTAGTGAAATTGTTACAGCTATGTATATATATATTTTTTCTCATCTGACATTATTAGCAGTGGAAAATCTGATTTTCAAACGTGTGTGACAGTATAACTAGAACAAAGAGTCCATACTGGTTGCAACGTTGAGTTTGCAGCAAAATGTAGTCATGGGTCCCATCCTGCAAATAACACATTTTAGCCTGATAGGCATAAATATTTCTGTTGGTGCTAAAATTCTTGGGCCTCAGCCACTGAGCAGAGTGATGCAGAAATCTAAGGACATTTATATGAAAAGCACATACAGCTTACAGGGTAGTTGCCCGGATAACCATATTTTCAAACTTTTTGAGAATTACTTGAATTCAGCACTCACCTTTATAGTCTCCAGTTGAGCATTAACAGTATGTTATGACAAACTTCAGAGTGGTAAATAACCGATTATATGTCCCTGAGCAGTGCTGCCATTGTTAATGCCAGTTCAAAGAACGGAGATTATGAATACATAGCAACTACAGATCCTTAAAAAAGGTGGATTATCTGATTACAAGGTCTCTGACACCAAGGGAGATACGTGATTATGTTATGAAGGAATTCCTCTTCCAGTTGCAGTTTACATTGAGATGTGATATTAAATTCCCGTGGGTTTTGTTTTTAAAAAGGGCAAGGGAATTTCTGACTGTTTTTTAAAGATGCTGCAATAATTTTGCTTAAAGGAATACAATTTCTTGTCAAGGAGAGAGCATCTATAAAATAGAGGGGGGAAAACGAGGCACATGTGGAAAGTGGGGAAGGCTGGTAAGATCATTCTCACTGCTGCTTTTACTTCAAGTTTTATTTTATGTTAAAGCATCTTTATGGCTCAGCTTTGTATTTTAAAATGATTCCCTGTAGTGGTGAGAAGCCTTTACCTTTTTTATAGTATCAGAGGCAATAACTGAGACTTTGCAACGTGTCTGCCTAGCTGCATGCAGGTAATAACTCATCTTTCAGCTCTGATGACTCAGTTTATTCACTCAATTATTTTATTCCAGGGAGAAAGAGAGAGGTTTCCTTAATAATAAGCTGCTTTGGCAAGCAGAGCTCACGTTTTTGTAGACTACCTACAATATTGTATGAAGACATTTGGAGGATATTTATGATTAACAGTTGGCTGGAAGATACTGTTTGCACACTTCTTAAGGTGCGAGTTCTGGAGCAGGGAGCTTTTGGGGGAGTCAGGTTGGAGGAGCATAGAGAAGGTAGGACCAGCGTTGTGACTTGGAAACAGGAGAAACAGAATATGATGGCTAGAGAGGACTGAATCTGAAGGGTGAGAATGAGTTTGCTAGAGAGGTTGTATAGAGAACAGTCGTTTTCAAATGTTGAAAAATTTTAGAAAATAGTCCTAAAATCTGGAAGGTTAGTTGCTCCTCGTTTATAAATAGTCACAACTGAACATCAAAAAAAATTGAAGCCTTTTTGTCTGACCCTTCACTAATAATGGTGATTAAAATGGGGGGAGGTAGGTTGGGAAGTTTGAGCCATTGTCTTATAAGCTTGTTCTAAAATGTTTTTGTAGACTTATTTCTAGATATACATGCATACACTGATTCCAGAAGCAAAACATTATGTTCCTAAAATATGGAATGACATCTTTAATGAAGTATGTTTCTTCATGGAGGACTTTGTTATTCTAGATAGAGTGTTTTACTTGAATCCTAGGTTTTAATTATACTGACTTTCAGGCTGATGTTCCTTTTATGTTAAATTAGCTGCAATAAGTTTTTCCAGCTTCAAAGATAAAGGGGAGAAACCCTGAATCTACTCAGATAAAGCTGTCCTTTCCATGCATGAAAGGTTGCCTTATAGCTCCTGCATTTATCAGATGGGACTGTTAAGTTCAGGTTCAGCAGAACTAAAGATACTTGGTTATTTTCTCAAAAAAAGTGTGTATCTTCATTTAATAGCCATGATGAAATACCTGTAAGAGATTACAGGCTAATGGGAAAAGAGATGCAATCATAGCTCCTATCAGACTCATGTTCTGGAGGGCTTTAATCTTTCAAAACTCGAATTCTAAATCGAGAATGGTTAAGCAGCTTTAATTCCTAATATTTAAATTAAAATCCTAATGCCTATTTCTTCTTATTAAGAGCAGTAAATACATATGGTTTAGCAATTCCCAAACCTATTTGAAAAATGATGGGGTAAGAAGAATAAGTACTTTGAAAGTAATGAATACAGGCTGTTGTCAGAGAAAATTCTGGGAGACAGAGACCTCAGCCTTCAGCTTAAGTATTCTTTTTCCTCTTACCATCTTCCTCATTAAGCAGTCTTCCCTGACACTTTCTTACAGCTGAATAGTCTAAAGCATGAGTCATGCTTCAAGTAAAGTTTCTCATTGCAGGAATACAGATAAAGCAATTTATGTACTAAGCTCAGTGTCTTAGCACATGTAGACTTGTGTGTATTGTGTGCATGAAAATGTGCATGTGTCTTTCGTGTGATTCTTCAGTTTTCTAAGTAATGACAAAAGTTCATCTCTGTACATCAAAGAATCATGGAATATTTTGAGTTGGAAGGCACCCACGTTGAGTCCAACTCTTAAGTGAATGGCCCATACAGGGGATTGAACCTGTGGCCTTGGTGTTACATATTAGCACCAAGTTTAGCCAACCATGAGCAGTTCTCAATTCTAGTGCTGGTTTTGGTATACAATTTCTTACACGTCTCTAAACCCATGAGTATATTGACTGTAGGAGCATGTTACAAAAGTGTGTGACGGGACTTTTAACTACCCTCTGGCACTGTACTTTTTTCAGAAAGAGTAAGAATGGCAGTTTTTAAGAAATTATGTACCATGTCTGGCATGGAAAAGAGTAAATAAATCATAGCAGGACGATAACTGAAAGGAAGAAAGAAGCATCTTATATATGCAATGAACTTTTTAGCTTTTTTTTTAAGAAAACGTTTCCCAGTAGTTGTCCTGCTTGTACTCCCCACAGATTATTACTAACATGGAAATTTTGGGGTGTACAATAAGCCTTATGCTCCTTTCATTGCTCAAAACAAAAAATTGCAGATGATAAATTCAGATGATAAATTGTAAGCAGCTGTTCTGAGGTATGACTACCTGCAACTTAATTCAGCTGGAATCAAAATCTCAATTGGATACTACAGCCTGTACACAATTTGTTGGATATTTGCAAATAATTACTACGAGTCTGTCAACTCAACAAAGTGCCATAAACTTTCTCTGAGTGCAGCTAACCTACCTCAAAGGATTTGGTTTAAAGTGGGCTCTCTCCATTCCTTCACCTACTTTTCCTTCTGGTTCTTCACAGCTGGAAAGCAATGCCTGCAATGACATAATAAAGCCTAAACAGGAGTTGAAGCCAACAGTTAGGACAACTGTTAAGCCTCCTGTCTAAAATGTTAGCCTGTATCTTGTGCATGTCCTCTCACTTGGCCAGGCCTAGGCAAAGAGAGTATTCACTGCAGTGGTAGACAGCAGTAGGAACAGTGCTGTGGAGAGGAGTAGGACAGGTGTTAAAAGTTCAGAAGAATTCACAAGATTTGGGTGTTCAGGGGCTGTGATGGCCTCGAGAGCTGTCTGAACTCAAGTCCAGTGCCAAACTGTACCAGGATGGTGGTATGAAGAGAAGGTATGAGGACTGTGTAGAGGAATCGACAGCTTGGTGTTCACCATGTTTAGCTTGTGCTGGCAGTTCATTAGAAAATTCCTGTGAAAAAATGTCTGACATGAAATACAGTTGTTACCAGATAGAGCAGATAAAGTCAGTTTTTAAAATGTAATTAGTAAATATTATCTTATAAGTGCATGCACATATTTCACTTTGCAATTTGAAGGAAATAAATTAGTCTGATAAAACGGTTAAGAGAAAGAATTAGTTCAGCAATTCTATTTCCAGCAAGTCTGTTGAGGAGCTTCAGTTTTGTTCAAAGCCTGTTCAGAGATGTTGTGTCACTAAATGTTCCATTTATACAGATCTGGACTTAAGTGGTTAAAGCAGATGTGGTTGTAAAACTCACAGCTGAATGTGTTTCTCCTTATTTTTCAACCCAGTAAAATAAAAAAAAGTGCTTCTTACTAGAACTTATAAGCATGACAGGTAGTGTGTTCCTGAAGAGTACTTTGTATGGCTTTATGCTTTTAGATAAGGAGAAAATGTTTTTATATTGATTTAGATGAATTTTGGCTGGTTTGTTTTCTGCTGTAGACTTCATGTTTTCTTCTTTCCTTCTTTCATGTTTCATTCTTTCCTGAGGCATCCATCTCATCTACTGAATTAGACAAGAATTCTATAACAGTAAGAAGTGGTTGTGTATTTAAGAGACCATCATAATGTAAATGTTTCTCCAGAAAACTTAATTCAGGTCACCTCAGCGAGGTTCACTGGCATAGACCACATGTTTATTGTTACTTGTGACCTATGTGACCCTGCTTCAAGGATTGAACTCTTTAGCAGCACACTCGCTTCCCTTCCCTCCTTGGTGTTGCTCCACAATCGGTCTCCTGAGAGAGAAGCTGTTGCCTGAGGAGAGTGTAGTGATATCTGTCAGTTTTACTCATCAGGCAAATTAAGCTGTCTCAGCTAAGTGTATGTATGTAATCGATACTCTTTCTACACAGAATCACAGAATTAAGTAGGTTGGAAAAGACCTCTGAGATCTTCAAGTCCAACCTATGACTTAACACCACCTCATCAACTAAACCCTGGCACTAAGTACCAAATCCTGTCATTTTTAAGGAATTCCAGGGACAGTGACTCCACTGCCTCCATGGGCAGCCCATTCCAATGGCCAGTCACTCCTTCTGTGAAGAATTTTTTCCCAAATAATTTTTTCCTACGTTACCATGCCTGGATCTTGCAAACGTATCTGTGTGAATTCTATAGATATGGATTGCTACATTCATTTGACAAGTCTGAAGTTTGTGAAAAGAATTTGAAGATGTTTTTTTCTCATTTTCCCCTTTAATGCAATTCATCTCCTTGGATTCCTCTTGGGAAAATTGATCTCTTCAACTGGCAGGTGTCTTTAAAGAGTGCTGGGAGTTGACTGTGCCATCTTTTATGTTCATTTTTACAGAAACAGATCTCTCTCTAGTACGGATTATTCTGTTGAAGCAAATAATACATTATCCAGAAACCATGCAGTTTTCTGATTATAAAGCATCTAGGTCTCTATTATTCTGATCTTGTGAGGAAATTGGAGTTGTCAAGTAAGAACACCATGTCTGTAACTGTTTAATTTCTAGCATTTTTTTTTCTTTTAAAGTCTAGGGATTCCATCAAGTTGGATGACCTGAAGGCAGAGGTGTCACCGCGAATTTCAGCAGAAGATCTCATTGATTTGTGTGAGTTGACAGGACCTAGTCATTCCAAAACACCTGTAAAGAAAACAAAGCCTAGCAAGCCAAAGCTGCTGGTGGTGGACATTCGTAACAGTGAAGAGTATCCTTCAAATCTGAGTGCCAGCCTTGTCAAATCATGCATGTTTTAATGACTTTCTCATTGCGTGCAGACAGTTAGAGTGGCAAATAACAGAAAGACGTGTGATAGAATTGTAGAGTAGAGAACTGAAGATGGGGCTTTTGTCATAGAGAGGCCTAGTTTGAGGAGAAGAGGATGTATTTTTAATGCATGTATTTAAATGTGGTTTTGCCTCCCCATTTTAAGCTGTGTGTTTCTTGAAATCCCTTTGTACTAGTAGCACAAGTGCTTTACTGCTACATTTATCTTTATAAAGGTGTTGTCAGCAGACCTTCCCCATTTAGGATGACCAATATTTGGAAGAGTGTGAGGTTCTCCAATTAAGTTGAAGAGAGCTGGAGAAGAGCTGGCAGCTCATGTGCTTTGCCAATCCCTCAGTAGAAAATTGATTCCTATTGTCTTCTTCCTACTGTTACGTAGTGCAGCCATACAGCTGCCCTAACTTACATCCTCTAGTAGCTCATAATTAGAAAAGTCTTAAAGGTATCTTGAAGCTCTGTTTTTATCAGGATCACTATCCTGTCTACACGTTACTTACTTGTTCCTTTTCAAATACAGTTCTTTGTGTGTGGAATATTTGGTTGTTTTATCTTTCTGAAGTAGTGTAGTTACAAAACTGGGTTTGTTTGCATTTTGGAAGGTGTAGTACTTTAAGATGTGCTTTTCCAGGGGCGCACATTTTAGTCAACATCCTTTTAAAAGTGGGAACAATGACCAGATATTATTAGAGGTAAGTTTGAAGATTACACCTAATATTTTGGAATATGCCTGTTTTTGGAATATGCTTGTTATTGGTTTGTCTAATTTTTTTAAGACTTGCTCATTTCATAATAGCAAAGGTGATAGTGTTTGTATAAGGGAGGGATTTTTGCAGTCTTCTCATAGCCTGCTCTGTCACAAGTTGTAATTCTTAATGGTTAAACAATAAACCATAGAAAAATAACAAAATATTCAGAATTGTTTAGCCTGGAGAAAGAGGCTCAAGTGGGTCCTGGATCCGGTCCTGTTTAATATCTTCATTGTTGATGTTGATGATGGGATTGAGTCTACCATGAGAGAATTTGCAGACAACACTGAGCTCGGAGCATGTGTTGATCTGTTAGAGGGTAGGAGGGCCCTGCAGAGGCATCTGGACAGACTAGAGAGATGGGCAGATTCTAATAGGATGAGTTTTAACAAGTCTAAATGTCGGGTTCTGCACTTTGGTTATAACAACCTCAAGCAGAGCTATAGGCTGGGGATGGAGTGCTTAGAGAGCGAGCAGGCGGAAAGAGACTTGGGGGTATTGGTGGATAGCAAACTTAATGTCAGCCAGCAGTGTGCCCAGGCAGCTAAGAGGGCCATTGGCATCCTGGCCTGCGTCAAGAATGGTGTGGCCAGCAGGGCAAGGGAGGTTATCCTTCCCCTGTACTCGGCACCGGTTACAACATGCCTTGATCATTGTGTCCAGTTCTGGGCCTTTCAATTTAAGAAAGATGTCAAGATGCTGGAACGTGTTCAGAGAAGGGCAACAATGATGATTGAGGGGCTGGAAGATAAACCCTATGAGGCTTAGGGAGCCTGATCTGTTTAGTCTGGAAAAGAGGAGGCTCAGGTGATTTGAGGATTCAGAAAATTATAAATTTCAGTGAGTTAGTTAGGGGCCTAGAGCTTTAAGAATTTTAGTGAATTAGTGAAAATTTACCAAATTTTTAGTGAATTTTAGAAGGATTAGTAGATTTTAAAATCATTCAAGGGGGCTGAGAGTTAAGGCTGAATATTAAAGGTAGAAAGCCATGTTCTCCTAGTCCTCGAAGGTAAACAAGAGAAGGTGCTAGCCACAACAAGGGCGAAAGAATGTAAAACATTGAAGCGAATTGGTTGAAGGACTTAGAACAAAGCACAAGTCTATGGCATAATGTTGAAGTTATGCATATTCATGGAGTGATTTGCATATGCATGAGACAAGGGGTTAAAAATGGGTGGCAGATCTGGGCGGCTCTCTTTTTTTGGCACCTGACAGGGCAGAGGGCACTGCTGTCCCTCTTTTTGGTTCTTGGGCCAAAAATAAACTTTTTTCTGCTTGCAAGCAATTACCTTGAGTCCTCCATGTCATTTTCCTTAAATCACAGGGATGACCTTATCGCTGTCTATAACTGTCTAAAAGGGGGTTGTAGACAGGCAGGGGTCGGTCTTTTCTCTCTGGCCATTGGAGATAGAATGAGAGGTCATAGTCTTAAACTGCAGCAAGGGAGGTTTAGACTTGACATTAGGAAAAAGCTTTTCACTGAAGAGTGATCCGGCATTGGAATGCGTTGCCCACAGAGGTGGTTGAATCACCATCCCTAGGGGCGTTTAAGGGTAGACTGGATGTGGTGTTGAGGGCCATGATATAATTGCTATAGATGTTAGGTTTTAGTTGGATTATAAATTGGACTAGATGATCTTCAAGGTCTTTTCCAATCTTATCAATACTGTGATAATATGGGTGCCTTACGGCTCTGTACAAATACCTGAAAAGAGGTTGTAGTGGTTTGGGCATTGGAAACATTGGAAAGGCTGCCCAGGGAATTGCCATCTCTAGAGCAACTCAAAAAAGTGTGGCACTGGGGACATGGTTTAATGGTGAACATGCTGGTGCTGGATTAAGAGCTGGATTTCGTGATCTTAGAGACCTTTTCTAAGCTTAACTATTCCATGAGTTCTAGTTCACCTTTTACTTTGAGAAAGGAATATCGTTACTTTTACCTGTGGCTGTTCTTAAAGGTTTCCAGTTATAAAGAGTCAACAGGTTCCCAATACCTTTACCAGGAGAAGAGACCTTCAAGTGCTGCTAACATATCAGATGTGTATTAGAAGAATGTAATATTTAGACAATGAAGTGAATGACGACTCAATGCCAGTATTTGGGCTAAAATATTTAGTAAAAATTTAGATAATGTTGAAACCTCATTTTTTCATCTGGTTTGTTAAAATGTCATTTTAAAAGTAATTGTGTATGCACAAAAGCATTGCCAGTAACATATTTTCCTGTTAAATATTCAACAATATTTATTACAAAGGATGGTGAAGTAGAAAAGTAAATATTATTTTTACTATATAGAAATAAATTTATTATTTATATAGTAAATGGAATTTTGGAGTATTCTAAATTAAAATTGTTATTTTCAAGAAATTATACTTTTGTCGTATGCCAAACTTGAACCTGTAATGTGGTCTGCTATCTAGATAAAACAAAATGGGTAAAGGAATACAAACCAGTAATTTTTCTTTTGCTTACTTGTATTATTTTCATGCATCAGTTAAGGATTCTAATTAAGTAGAGATTTGTAGGTCTGAGTAGTTTGACTCTTTATTTTTTGGAATACAGTGTTTTCTTTACTCCTCGATTATAGATTACTGAAAATCACAGAATCACAGAATACTATGAGTTGGAAGGGACCCACAAGGATCATCTAGTCCAACTCACCAGCCCGTACAGAGACCGCACGCACACCCCAGAGTGGTGAACATAAACCTAGTTCCCTCACAGGCGCACAGGTCACTCCGAGCCAGAAGGGACCCACAGGACCATCCAGCCCAACACCCCCCAGCTAGACCATGTCACTAAGCTACTCATCCAGTCTTCTCTTAAACACCTTCAGGGACGGCGACTCCGCCACCTCCCTGGGCAGTCCATTCCAATGAGAGATCACTCTGTCTGTGAAAAACCTGTTCCTAACATTCAGTCTAAACCTCCCCTGGTGTAGCTTGAGGCCATGTCCTCTCCTCTTTATTCAGAGAATAGTAAAAACACAGGCTATTTTCTGAGACATAATTTCTTCATTGAGAGAGAATACTTTTTATACTCCAGTTTAAAAAGTAGAGTTTAAAATACTTCCAGGTCTCTGGAAGTCAAGACTCTGAAAATTGTTACGGCTTAGAAAGCTTCGATGCTACTGAGGTAAATTACGTTTCTATTTCTACATGCATCATTGTGTTATTAATGATTTAAGATACTTCTAAGAAATCACCAAGGAGAATGCAGAAGGAAAACAAGTACTAAAATGCATAGACTGCAATCACTGTGCTGATAAAAGCTATTATCTGTGTACAGTAATGGATTTATTTCATCTTGTAATCAGGATGAAAGGCTAGGTGTTTGCTTTAATGTTTCTATAGTTTTTCTAATAGCTTAATAATAGGTTCTACAGTACAGTTATACTAATCCTATTCTACTCTACCAGAGTGGATTCAAAGCTTCAATTACTTCCAAATTGTTTGACTTCTATGAATTAAGTGGTTTTATGAGGCTGTCTTTCATATTATGAAATCTTAATCAGACTTTCCATTTCTATTTCTTCAATGAGGAGCCATCCTGGAGAGTGGAAACTCCCTTAGCTTGAATAGTGCACTGTAATCACTGTTGCTGCTGCGGTTTTGGTCTGACTGAAGTTTATGGTAGTCTAAAATGTCCTGTCCTTCAAATCCTAATACCCATCTAGTATTAGGAGGTAGGAAATGTCATTATTAAAAATGCAACCTGGTAGGTAGTAAAATTACCCTTGAGAGTATCGGTTTATATGTGAGTTTCAGAAGCAAATACGTAGTATGTAGAAGGCTATTAAACTGTCAGCAGTTCTGAGTACATGTGGGAAACTATAGGAACACTGTGTTCAGTGTCCTGTTCATTCTCACAGTAAGGAACAGTCTTTGTGTTTGTCACAAAATTTCAGTTATAGGATCAGGATCAGGCAGTCTGTATTTTACTGCGGTGTGTGTTTTAAAATGTGATAGACCACTGTGAGGTGTTTCAAAAATTGGATAATTTCTGATGTTTTAGCTTTTTTCAACATCTGTGCCTATCCTGCTAAACCTCCATACCACTTTGTTCATGGAGTGACTTGAAAAAAACATGAGGACTTCCAGACAGTATCAAACATACTATATATTTCGTAATAGGATGCACTTGAAAGCTAAGGAATTGTATTGTAATGAATTTCATATTGCAAGGCCAAGAGCTAATAGACCTCTTTCCTGATAGACAGCTTTGTAACCAAAGACTTTCTGATGAAAAGATATTACAGTGAATCCTCCCTGTATCGTGACTTCTCCTTCACGACCTCGCCCATTTACGAAGCAATTTTTTCGCAGTTCGACTTCTGGGGTCTGCGAGGTTCCTCAGAGCACGCATGCGCTGTGCCTCTGCTTTGCCGAGGGGCGGTGCTGACTCTCCCCGGGGAGAGCATNACGGGTATTAGATGGTGAGTTGGACTAGATGATCCTTGTGGGTCCCTTCCAACTCATAATTTTCTGTGATTCTGTGATGATTGCATACACAAAGCACTGTTTCAGTTGGCCAGCAATTCATCTCATTAAGCATGTCAGCAGATATTTTGACAGCCTTGCATTCACGTTTTGAAAGTTATACTGGCATACTTATCATCTCTCAGTCTGTAGCATAAAATTTTGGCTGTTTTGTTAGCCGTCTCAGTAATTAGAACTTCTTAAAAGTATCAGGTCAAGTTTCTCTGAGCATTCTAAGGGTCCTCAGTGGTGTAAGTGTAAACAACTGAATTTGACCGAAGTAATTTTCTGTTTAAATTATCATTTAAGAACACAGTCAGTAGCAGAGAGAATTATGTGGTTATAAATGGAGTTGGGGAAATGGAGTCGGCACTGATGAGGGAAGGAGGGATATAATTTTCCCATTCAAAATAGAAATAAATTGACAGTGTTAATGAATGGTATATGATGGTATTTTGTTCTTCCAAATGTTTTTATATAGCCATATAACAGTGATGATTATAAAACAGAGACTGTTGCATAAATCACAAGACATGAATGCTAATATTAAGCTAAATCAATTAAATCTTACCTCTGTTTAAAGCAGCTCCTTTATTTAATAGGACTCTGGAATTCTGTACATTTAACTAGCTTTCTGCAAATGCAGTAATAGAGTGACTAATGTGGGTATTTGACATTGTGTATATTTTTGCAGAACTTCCCTTTTTTCCATCTCTTCAAACCTCTTCTTGCTCATACTTGGGGAGGATATGTGTACAGTCTATGAAAGTAATTTGGAGCTTTTTCAAGGTCATGGTGCAATTTCAAATTCATAAAAAGCTAGATAGTAGCAGTCCAACTTAATGTTTATTGAAGAGACGTTCAATATTTGCTCATAAAATCTTATTGAATGTTCATCCTCTCAAAGTGAAGGACAGCTGTGTCTCAGAGTTGTTTGCTTTTCCATACCCATTACACAGTTGCTGTTAGTGGGACTGCAGATAATATACATGGTGCTCATTGGGAGTCTGAGGGCATGCCCATTAGCATTTCAATTTGGATCCAAATTGTACAACCCTTGGGAGGGTTGACGAGTTTTGAGGACATTTCCCAATAATTCCAATAATTTCCAATAGTTTCTGTTTAGCTAGGATTCTTATTCTTCATTTCTTTTGCATAAAATTCCTCTAGAAGAGGTGCTCCAGCTGCGTATTGGTATTTGTCTCCTATTATCAGACTAGAGCTGATGAGAAGTAAAATCCACAAAATTGTGTATATTGTGTCTGTTTGGTTCTTTAGCACCAAGTGTTTTATTTAGCAGATTATTTTCTGTAGTGCCGTGCTGTGTCAGAAGTAGTGTCAGAAGTTTCCTCCTCCACATAAGTAAATAGAAAATTAGATTTGTCAAAATGCACAGTCACAGAAGACCAACACTGTTGTATCATGACAGCTAGGATGAAGAGCAGGTTCATTCTACAGCTGTGCATGTACCACAGATTTCTCTGCCTTTCAAATGTCCTTAACTGATCATCCTAAGCTTTAACCGTGGCCATATTTCTGGCAGCATCAATGTCCCGTTTGCATCAGCATTTACTGCAGAAGGAGATCTCATCCAGTGCCCAGCAACTGCAACACTCCAGAGCTTTAAAGGAAGAGTCGTGGTGATTGTAGGAAATGCAGTGAAGAACATGGCTGCGGTAAGTATATTGTTATAACATGTATTTTTGTTAGAAATACATTAATGGCATGAATACAGATAGTAGTAAATAAACTCTAGAAACTGGAATATTTAGATTAGAAATTGTGAGTATGATGACAGCATTAGTAGTGATGGTTTTGTTGTTCTTTTCTGCTTTTAGACATTTCAAGTGGTAAACATTTACGGTTCATATTTTGAAATTAAATTATTCAATATTACGTTCTTCAGCTTTAAAATCTTTCTTTTTGGCCTGTTAGAGAAGTGACATCGGCACTTCCAATGTGCATCAGTAAGACCTAGTTTTCAAAAGTGACTTGTATTTAAGTTCTGTGATGTTAGGAAGCACACGAGGTAGGTTGGATGGGGACAGATACTTATGAATTGCATAGGAAATAAGATATAATTCATATTCCTATTATTAAGGAATCATGTATTACTGAGGTTTTTAGAATCATTTGTTCTTGCAGTTGTGCATAGTGAAGAAGAATGGTTCTCACTGGTAATTTTTGTATGATTTTTTTTTTTTGTCAGTGCCTTTAGCTAGATAGGAATAATATTCAGACTTGCCTATTCCTTTATACAACTAAACATTTGATGGTGTTGAGAACTCCCAGAATAACAGGTAGAAGTATGTAAGTACGTATTTCTCTTTTTTAAGACACACTCTTAAGTATGGTACACGTTTAGTTCACCAGTTCCTTAAGCCTATTTATTGAAAGAACATGAAGCGTAGCCCTGCTATGGCAAGGAGGGCTGTAGATCATTAAAATATCTTCACGTCAGGAACAGCAGAAGCATCAGCACAACACGTGATGCTGTTTTTTATATATATAGCGAGTTGTAGAGTGAGAAATTCCTTTCATTAACCTCATTTTATTAAATTTATTAAATTACCTTGTGATATATATCAGGCTTCTTAAATAATAAAAGAGATGGCATTAAAGAGACTCTACAGCATGTTTCAAGTAATTAAATAATAACTAGGTTTGTGTATAAGATCTGGTTAAGTTCATGATAAATATTTCAACATTACATCAGTCAACTTGAGTAATAGCAGTGCCACACTAAATGCTGATGCATAAATCTCTCCCTCAAAGGAACAAATGCAAAATACATAAAATGCTAAGAGCAAAATGAAGATGATTTAAATTATGCTTTTTTGGTGGTGGATTATTCCACTGCTGTCAACAATTACATTTTAAATTACATTTTAAATCGCCAAACACCTTCGTTTATCCCAGTAAGAGCCTAACTACATATTCACTCCTGAGGAATAAGAACAGGAAAAAGGAAGTGCTTTGGTGTTCATGAATGAATGCCTTATGGGATGTATTCCACATACTACCAAGTCTTTTTCTGCAAATTCTGGAGGAACTAAAACAGATTGAAGAAACCACCTGTAACAAGTTTCCAAGTATGGAAAGGACATAGGCTTTACAATATACGCTGTCAGTTCCACCATAGCCATGAAGATACAATTTTCTTCTATGAGTGACACTTCCGATGCCACCAGGTATTTTTTTAAACATTTCATTAAATGAAAAATCAAATGTCTCTTTTGCTGTTCAGCTGAAGAAAACTTTCACTGTGTTTATTAAGTGAAAGTATTTCAGTCACATGAGAGGTGCTGTCTTATCCTCTAAACCAAGATTTTCTGCAACTGAGACAATATTGACCCAGAACTGTCAACAATCTAATTTTCTGTAGAGGAGAAATTATGCTTTGACTCTTGATTTGCTTTTAGAGTTCTTGAAAACCTAACTAAAGAGTGTAGAGCTTTAAATAGAAAGAAAATACTGGATTGACCAGTTTGACCACAAATTAATTGAGTAAGCCTAAATACTGGGGAGGACTCACCACCTCTATCACACCCTCAGAGTGCATATAAAACCAGCCTCAATTTGACTGAGTTCACAAGACTTAGAACTTAATTGCTTTTTGGATTTTTTTTTTTAGGGCCAATTTGAGTTTCACTTTAATTGCCTGCATAGAACTGCCTGCCACTATTCAGGCCAAAACTATATATGTATGAGGCCTGACAAGACAGTAGTTATTACTTTTTTAATTTTACTGGGCAAAAATTTTGTAGGAAAAATTTTAAAAGTGAATACATTGCAACAAAACTAAATTTTGTCTGTATTATAAGACACTCAACTTAAAATATATTTTTTCTAAAAAAGAGTTATGTATTTCCAGGTGAAATGCAATGTGTCACAAATTGTACTCTTCACCATAAAGGAGATTTTTTCAGTGGTGTTCATGGATACTAATGCCACTAAAAATACAGAGATTGGCACTTTCATGTGTTTGGTTTAAATTTAAAAAGGACTGAGAGGTGGAGGTTGTTTATGGTGTTATTCGTAATTAGAAGGTTGAATCTTTCAATTGCACTTCATATTAGTAGCCCACTTGGCCTGAAAAAAATAATTTTAAAAATAGTATTGATTTTTAAAATAATATACTGAGCAGACCTGTAGAAAAAGCCTTTTCGCACTTCATTTCTGTTTCTATTTCTTGTATTGGATTTGGAGCCAGATGATAAAACATTTAAATTGGAAAGAAAATGCTGCCTATAATTTGAGATATAGGAGGAAAAACTGGAAATTTCACCAGAGCACTGTTCCAGCAGAAGGCAAAGGAAGCCAGCACTGTCATCTACTGGCTCTGGCAGCTCTAGTTGAACACTTCCTTAGGACAGAATTAAAACAGGGTAAATTAAAAAGTAACCCTAAAAGTTAACTTAATAGATTGGCTGATGTACAAGAACCTTGCTGAATGTGCCATTAGCAGCATAAAGGTGTTGTGGTGCTTGGCTTGCACTTCTCTGGAGAATATTCCTTCCTTTAGACTGGTTCTCACTTTGTGCCAGACTTTTGTCTTCTAGAAGTTTCTGAGCTTCTCTTAAGAGAGCGGATATTTGTTTGTCTTTGAGTAGCAGGAAACCTCCATATAAAAGGCATAATGCTGGAGTTTATCAACCGGATTCTATTTTGATATTTAACTTTTAAATATGTTAAGTGGCAGCATCTCTTACGTGAATTAAATACCCTTTTCCCACATCCATAGATAGATAAGTACATTGTAAATTCCATTATGGGCAAGGGATCATTACAGTTGGGAATACAATAGTTAAATAGGTAATGAGTGCTCAGCTGTAGCTTCTATTTTGGGTACATGACAAATCACGTGTCTCCTGATTTTTGTCACTTCCAAAGTCAGAGATGCAGCAAGTTAAAAAGTCGATTATACTTATGCACATGTAGAACAGGGACTGGTTTGGATCTTTTTTTGGAGGGATGACATTACTACTATTTCATTTTCCCTCCTTCAGTCAACTTTGAGATGCTAAGCCATTATCTGTTTCCATTTCAAACTTTTATCTGTATTACTGCAATGTTGACTGAATTGAGAATAGGGGGAATACCTTACCTGATACTAAATAATTCTCTAGCAATTCAAGTTTGACAGTGACACACTTCTGCTTGTGTAATCTGGTTGTTTAATAAATATTAACTGTTTAATAAATATTAACTGTGTTTCCCCAGTCGTTTAATATATGTGTTGTATTGTCAGTTAAGTGCTATAACAGAATAAAATATAAAGAACACTTTAATCTGTCTAATAATTAGCAACTCATTTTTTGTCTTGGAAAAGGGCAGTTACATAAGCCTAAGTCAAAGCTTAGAAAACATCTTTATAGCTGGGAAATGAATTCTAAATTGTAATTACTAATTGCTACATTGATTATTTTTGTCTAGATAAGTTATGCTGCTTTAAATATATTGTCTAGACAATTTCTATGAGTTACTGAACAAAGTAGTCATTTTTATTGCACAAATTATCTCCAAAGCAGAGACAAAAAGTTCTGATTTTCCATGAGATCTTTCTGACCCTTCTCAAGGCAGGAGGTCAAGTTCAAAATTTTTCTCTGTGTATTAATGTTTTCTCTCAGCACACTATCAAAACTGTATTTCTTATCTGAAGACAGAGACATAGGTTAAAGTGTCTGGTTACCACTGAATTTGTGTGGGTTTGTTGTCATCTTCCTCAGATCTTTTAAAAAGCCCTTGCCAGAGAAGCAAGTCCTTGCACGCTGAAGTTGTTGTTATAAATGTCTTAAAACTCCAAATGGATACTTCTGAAACTTCAAAGGGTGATCTGAAGTTTAGGTGTTGCATAGAATACTAAAGGACAAGTGCATTTGTGCTTCTAAAGACAGATGTAGTTGGAAGGACCTAATGAAACTTCCAAAGTGAAAGTAAATAAAAATTAGGCAATAAACTTCATGAGATGTTTCTACTGTACATCTTTTAGACTTTGTTTCCTTGTAAATAGTCTCTGAAGAAAAGTGACTGAACAATTG
Source organism: Pitta sordida (assembly GCA_013390025.1). Lineage (NCBI taxonomy): Eukaryota > Metazoa > Chordata > Aves > Passeriformes > Pittidae > Pitta > Pitta sordida. The sequence goes on along the minus strand of WEKX01005650.1, from coordinate 32,957 downwards.
GAATGAAAATTGAAGATACTTCCTGACAGGGATGGAGGGACTCCCTGTGATTCCCAGAATGGCTCTTTTTTGTGTTTGTTTTGTTAAAGCCCCATCCTCCCATCTGCATTCAGACTCAGAGCTTTGAAATGATCTGGTACCTCTTTGTTGCCTTTAAAGAGGAAGAGATTAAACTTCTATTTTGGAAAGTTTGAATGGTTTACTTAATGAGTAACAATCCTGCTGGTTGTAACTCTACCCAGTACATGGTTAAGTCTTCATGATTTTATGCTGTAGAGTTAGCCCTTTTTATTAATGTCTCATGCATAATGTATGCATGTTTTCCTTCATGGACAGAATGCAGGCCAGCTGCTGTTGCCAGTACCTGCTTTTCACACATCCTGAGACACTTGGGCTGCCAGACAGGAGTTGTGTTATGCTGTTGTAATTCTGCCCATGACCATGGCTTTGGTTAGTTTGCATTGAATGCCTCAGGTACAACAGCAATGACCTTAAATATTCCACCATTCCAGCTCGGTAATGAGAGAGGAAAGGGGGAAAATGAAAGATGGAAGTTCAGGAGCAGAATTGGAGTGTTCTATTTCCTCCTCTAAAGTGGATAACAAGGAAAGCAGGCTAATTTTAAAACTCAAACAAACTTCTATTTATTAACTCTTACTGAGGCCAGTGGTAAGAATCATTGGAAATTTTAGTTGTTCATTTGATGAAGATGCTGTTTGGCCTGTGTGCTTTTCTGAGATGAGGAATCATGGAGTCCTTGGCTTTACCGATCAAGATATGTCTGAGAGATGCTGGCAAACAGGATCTCAGCTCTTCTCAATCATCTGGGAAATCTTTAAGGACAGGAAAGATGGGAGAATGGTGAACCTGAATCTTACAGTAGTGCTGTCAGGCTCCAGAGTTCCTCCAGGCATATGAATGGGCTGTGGTTATGCTGTCTCTGTGGACTGCACTCTGAAAGAATACTCTTGTCCTTGCTTGAGCATGAATGGATTGGGTTGAATCCATATCACTCAGGACTACTGCATTATAACACAGAATTACCACCTTCTGGGGCTCTTTTACAGTTTTGAGACAGTATTTTGTATTTCCTGGTATTCTGGCTCAGAGAAGCTGAAACAGAGATGATAATGAATTACATATAAACGTGTTTGTGCAAATCCTCACGTTTGTGTGAGGATATGCAAGTTAGAATGGTATTGGTGAATTTGGCAATTCCAATATCTATACTGCTCTTCTGGGGCAATGTTTTGCTTTTCTCTAAGCTATACAGCTTAGTATCTGAATCAACTTTTGAAGAGGACTGGTTGGCTGGCTCACTGGCTGGCTGGCTGACTGCTTCAGGAGGGATTGCATCCATTTCATGGGAGGTCCAAAGACTTTTGTGCTGGAGTTTAAGAAGAAACTCGTGGTTTGGGTAGTGTTAGGATAAAAGTACAAAAATCACAAAGAAATGTTTTTCAGGTATTTCTCTGAACGTTTTCCAAGATCAAGGGCAATCTTCAGGCTCGGGAGGAGGAGGTGGAATCTTTCAGAAAGTCTCACATTTTCTTTTTTATATTCAAGCTAGCTGTTATACATCTTTTTCAAAATTCCGTATTTCTGTTCACTAACAGCTTTTTTATTTTCTGTCGAGTCAAAAAAAGACTGTGTAATTTGCTTTCTGTATTTTCATTGTACAATCCTTTCAACTGTGGTGTGTGCACTGCATATGTTTTGGTCAGTATAAATTAGCTGTGAGTTTTAATTTTCAAGTGTTCATTTTCAGATGGATGTTTTTAATGTACAGTTGGCCCTCTTCCACTTCACACCCCCCATATTGCTGCTTCACATCTTAGCAGTGTGATTTTTCAGTGATGAAGGAGACCTGTTTCGCAACTGCGCATGTGCGACCCGGCACGCATAAATATTCAATTAGGCAGTCATGAATATGCAAATAAACCCCCAAGCCGTGCCACACAGACCATGGACGCACTGCTCTGCCCGTGGTGAGCCGCGCCCGCCCCGCTCTACCCCTCCACTTTGGGCTGTGCTGGCCCCACTCCTCTCACTTTGGCTCTGCTCCGGGCTGCGCCAGCCCCCTCCCCTCAGCTCCCCGCCCTCTCCTCTCCCCTCGGGGCTGCTCTGGGCCACCCTGGCTCCCCCCCCCACCCCTTCCAGGCTGCGCCGTCTCCCCCCGCTCCCCTCGGGGCGACCGGGACAGCAGCACAGACAGCTCCCTGCACTAGTGTCCCCAGCCAACCAGAAAAGGGGTTTTTCCCGGCATGGGGTGGCTGCAGGCACCAGAAGCACTGACACAAACACCAATACACAGCAAGGCAGTGCCAAAACAGCACTGGAGTGCCAGGGGGGCTGTGCGAGTGTGCAGGGCAGATTTGCATATTAATGAGCTGCCAATCTACGTGGA